>JALLPI010000460.1:0-20038 GCA_036939935.1 Cyclotella atomus | reverse complement strand
CAAACCTCTTCAAACAATATCATCCGGATTCTAGAAGACACATCCATATCATCCAAGATGAAGATCATTGTTACAGCACTTTTTGCAATCCTTGTGCGCCTCTCTACGGCTCAGCGCGCCTTAGAAACTACCTCGCATAGCAACTTGTTTGGCAATGAATGCTGTAGACAGTCTGATGTTTGTAGTAATGCTCTTTACCCCTACGAAATCCCGAGTCTTGACTTGACAGATGGAACGACAACATCATCTATTATCGATGGCAAGATAGATGTACTTGCAGACGAATACACTCGATTTCTCGAGCTTCCTATGTACAGTGGCGAAAAGGGTGGAGGGAATGATAGAATTGGTACTGCATACATCGCCTATGATTGCAGTACTAATAAGGTGTGTGCTGCAGCTCATCTTGATGCGAGCTTTATTGAAACCAACCCAACTATTCAAGTCGACCAAGTTGATGATGCTTCATGGATTCGATTTGGAGAGCATCACGGAGCTCTCACAATGATAGCGTCAAAGTCAGACGAATTCGCATATGTTGGCAAGTCAGATAATAGCAGCCTCATCATTGGCTACGAAGGCTGCTGGTCTGTACATGCTCTTGCTGGAATACAGAGCATTGTCAATAACTATGTGGAGATTCGCTTCCTGAACAGTAACGAGGTAGTATCCACAGCCATACCCGAATCAAGCTGGCAAAACGTCTGTCTAATGACGAGCTGTGAACAGCTTACATCGCCCTCGAACATACGGTCTATCCGCATTGAATCCACCACAGGTGAATTCATACAAATGTTTCAACTCGCGGTCTACACATCATCTGGCGTTGAAGTTGCATCTGATAAAGTGGCACGTCAGTCATCGACATATAATAATGTGATGCAAAGTTTGGTACATCGAATGCGCTTCAAAACAATAATAGATTCAGTCACACACATGCAGATGATCGACGTGCAATCTTTGAAGTTGATCTCAAAGAGGATTATGAGATTCGCTACGTTGTCATAAAAAATCGTTATTGCGGAAATTCTTCGGATTACGCGGGCTGTCTTTGTAGGTTGTCAAGAGCTGTAATCAGTTTGATTGACGAAACTGGATCAGTTGTCACTTCGATTCAATTGGGTGATACTTGCAACCAGTTGAATATAGAGAATGACTTTGCTCGTGCAATTTGATCATAGCTTCATAACATAGAATCGATAGGTTAAGCCTTGAACAAGCTTGCCCCCGTGGGCGTCTTAAGCAGCCAATACCTGCTGGTATGGTTTACCACCACCATCTGTATAAGTCCTACTAGATTGAAACTTTCTTTTTCCCACATACGCCTCTGAACTACCTGGTAAGCATCCAAACATCCACTTGTTATAAAAGCAACCTGAATCCTTGCTCCATTGCCACGCACCACAATTAGGGTCATGACAACATGCCTTCATGCAATCTTCATCTGACCCAGATGCTGCTTCTCTTTTCCCTCCAAGTCCAAAACATTGACCCTGCCTCTCATCTGGAGTCCAAGTCTTTAGATCACAGTTCTTCTTTCGAAACTGTTCCTTCTCTGCGTCGGAATAAACGATATCTTTTCCATTCTCATCTTGAACTCGAGGTACCAAGTACTGCCCTCTCCATATTACTGGCGGCGAATCATTGCACCAGGTAGGTGTCCCATCCTTTTCTAAACCAAGGCGTACATCCGTTCCTTGATAACAGCCCGTATCCGATCGATATTGAAATGTTATGCATTCGGGATCGTCACAACAAGTTGTTGCACATTCGGTAGCCGATTTTGGACCTTCGTTTACTTTCAAGGCGTTTCCTTGACAATTTCCGTGTAGCGATTCGTTCTTTTTCCACGGCGCGGCGGGGCATTCTGGTACTGTAGGTTGTGAACTACGCAATTGCTTGCTAAGGATGTGCTTCGCATTGGGATGGCTGTGTATAATGATCGACGACACAAAAATTATCAGGAGTAGGGCGGATCGGATGGGTCTGAGAGAGATCCATCGTTTGAATGTGACAATAGTAGAGCTACCAAGGCCCTTCTCTTTGCTGCTGTAGTTATTTGAACTGTGCATCGGTTTGGAGAGCAGATAGGATCGAGGCGGAGGAGGAAGAATAGGCAGGAGAGGCCCTGCCCCTCTTCATCTCCCGCCAAAAATAGCAATGCCAACGAACCAACAAATCTAAACAATGGTTATCATGGTGCGGTATTGCTTGGTAGATAAAGAGGCTAAATCATTAGTATTGCTCATCGTTTCATAAGACTATGGAGCCCTCATGAATCCCTCGGGAATCTAATTTGTTTGAGCTGATTGCTTCTATGCAGTTCGAGCAACCAACAAGCATCCACCTACCACATTCATCTATTTGGTCCTCTCCAAATGCAGTTTTGTCAATATATCCTTGGGCACACCCCCACCTGGTACAACCACTGGTCCACTGATGCCGTATTGTTTTCTATAGGCCTCTTCAAATGCCTTTCTTTTAACACAATTATTTGCAAAATCTCGAACAGATCTCCACCGTGCCTCCTCTTGCAGTTTGCCCTCGTTTGAATCTAGATTCAGCCAGAATTGTGGTGGTATTTTATTGTGAACTAGATCTACCCATTCATTGCACACTTTATCTGCAATTGTACTTTGTAATGTGTAAAATGTGTGATGTGAAACCTGCTTTAGGAATGTCAATAAAGAATTGAACCGAGTCAAATATTTACTGCTCACCTTCTACCAGCACACAAAGGAATTTCAGCAATAGCTTCAAACGAATCATTGTTTTGTGACGATACAATATTGTAACCTCTCCATCCAGCCCATGCACCAAAGCTTGCTTCAACTATAAATGCTACAAATAAGAAGTTGGTATGCACAAGATCGCATGTTCATGAGCATCAATTGTACATATGAATATAAACAAGTAACCACGAGATGTGTCTACAAACTCACACAACCCTTTCTGTATCCAAGCTTTCCCCGCTTTCTTAGCCTCCTCTTCGGCCTCTTTCATCGCCTTCACTTTCTCTTGGCCCCCGATCTTGGCAGCCAACCACCTCGGTCCAAACCGCACACTTGAAAACACAATGCCCGAAAGAGCAATGCCGTAAGCGAATGCTATCGTCTCATTGCGCACTATTCGATCAACTAACTTTTGCTCTGCTGCATATTGTGTTTTCAGTTCACTGCTTATGTTAGAGTCTTCGGGTGCGGAGATAAAGGTAGGCGCGTGCTTTTTGAGAAGGTCTTGGACTTGCTGTTTGTAGGTTGACTCTTTGAGCGCTTCTTTCTCCATTGTTGTTGATGGGGCGGCCATGATGAAGATAAGGGAACGAGAGGGTGTGTTGTTTGATTTTTTCGAGTTGGGCCTACCATAGGTACCTTCGGTGTCCCATGCTTCCAAACAGTGTCACGGAAGGTCACATAGGGACTTAAAAGAAGAAGAGGAGAAGAGAGTAAGGAAAGTAGAGCACATGAACTATTATTGATTACCATACTTGTCTTAAATGAAACCCATCAATCTTCATGTATTTATGCATCAATACTCAATACTTCCATAATTATCCCCATAACCATCATTGCACAATCCAAATCTCCACGAGACCACAAGCTCAAAAAGTATGTACACGTCTTTAGTACCCGTCATCAATCTCAACATGATACTCCCGATCACTCTTACGACTTCCAGAACTCCTAGTCCTCTTCAAACTGCCCTCATCTTCATTACGTCCACTTCTATGACTTCCAGAGCTACGAGTCCTGCTGAATTCAATTTCGTCGTCATAACGTCTCTGGCTGCCCGAGCTACGTGTCCTCACAAACTCATTCTCTTCTCCACGTCGCTCTCTGTTGCTTCCCGAACTCCTAGTCCTGGGCATCTCCTCCACTTTCTTTGGACTACTGTCTCGCTTCTTGGACTTTTCCACATCAGCACCAGAGTTGCCTCCTTTACTATTCCTCCAGTCCTCCTGACACTTCTCCTTCTTCTCCTTCTTACGTCCAAACACACTAACCGGCAACGGCTTATCCCTCATAACCTTGCTAACCTGAAAGGTAGATCGTCGTATACGCGGTACAGATTTGGATCGAGCACGCAAATTCTCCACACCGCGACTACTCTTGCTTTTGACAATGTCGACACCTGCTCGTCCGCGGCGTTTAACGGCGTCTACGCCCTGTCTGCTTTTGGAGGCGATGTTACTGGCGGATTGTTTGACGGGTTGGGTGACTTTGCTGACATTTTGAGAGATTCTGGCACGTGTTGATGGCTTGACTTCTTTGGCGCTGTACATTTCTGTATTGTCCATGGCGTCGAAGGAGTTGGCTACTTGTTGCTTGCGCGAGGCGGAGCAGAGGATGGATGGTTTGCGGATGCTTGGTGCTCGGTTCATGTTAGCAATATATATGAGCAAGTAATTTTGTCTATCTACGATGCTGTATTGTTGTTTGTGTTGCTTTGTATGTGATGGTGAGGTTAGGTGGTGATTGGTTCTGTTGGCGTCAATGTATCCGTTCAACAGTTTCCGTTCAAATTTGATACAGCCATCTCTGTTCTTCTCAATCAAGACCAAACTGACGTATGAGGTACGTGAGCAGCACCGCAAAGAGTTGTTCTCGACTCTTGACTATGGTATCAATGCAACGCAGACCATTGGCAGTCATTGGCGTAGAGCTCCGATAGACACAATGCAACTATGAAATCACTACCTCCCCCATCGATCATAAAAACAATTGCACTGTGCACATACATTCTCCGGCAATGCTCAAGTTTGCAAACGACACCATCTCCAATACAAAACACACTCACGCCGAATGAACTACACCAACTGGCAATCAAGGCAGGCCAGCGTGAACGCGGCTCCAAATCCTACAAAAAATCATGGCATCATTACCGACGCTGCGGTACCGAATCAATACGGTATGAATTATCGCAGTTGCTTCCCCATCCTGTAGATCAAGCCGAATTAAACTCTCTGTCCTTTTCATTGGGGGTAGCTGCCGATGTGGGGGAAATGCCCTCATTTGAGAGTGCCGGAGCGAGATCGGGCTATGCAATGGATTATTTTTGCCGAGCTAGATTATTGGCTGATCTTTTGATTCAACGTGGCAATGAAGCCGAGTTGACGAAGAAGTGCCATTTGACTTCGATTGGAGGAGGGCCGGGATTTGACTATGTAGCTGCTGCTTTAGTCTCTTTATTTAATGCTGCTGGCGATTCAGAATGCATAATGCCGGTGCACGCGACCATATTGGATTATGAAGTTGGATGGGGCGACCTTGTAGGTGCAATGAATGAAGCTACCAATGCTGCATTGCCTACAGAAAACAAGATGCATTGCAGGTGGGGAGGAGCATGTGATATAACAAAAAGTATATATCATGAATCCAACACCAATTGCTTACAGAACGTCAACTCAACAACTATTTGGACATGCCAATATTGTGTTGCTGAAAATGCCGTCAAGTTGAGAGATTCGGATTATGTCTTCTTCAGAGAATTATTCGCAGCTGCAGCAAATGGTGCATCGTTTTTGATTACAGAGACAACTCCACGGTTATGGCCTGAATTCTACGAGCTAGTATTGCAATACAATGCAGACAATTTTGATTCGATGCTGCAAATTTCATTTCCGTACATGAGAGGGCAGCAAATGATGATTACCAAGTCTAGAATAAAGGACGGTTGTTCAGTACCACGAGTCATCAGTGAAAAAGATGAGAAGCTGCTCCTTGATTTTGAAAAGTATTCGCAAAGCCATGATGATCTGATGGAGTCTGGATGGGAAAGGCAACGAAAGAAGACTCTTCCACTAATTTAAGCAGTTTCACACGTTGCTCATAAGTACGTCGTAATAGCTCTCTAGAAAAAACAAAACCATCAATGCACAACTGATTGCATACCATCTATTAATAACTACTTCCTTACATCATTATGCTTCAAACCTAAACAAGTACACCCAAATACCCTCCTCTCTATCCTCCTTCACCAACTCATACCCAAACCCACGCCCCTTCGCCGACTCAAGCACCATTTCAATACTAACAGGTACCTTCCTCCTCGCAAATGCCATGACAAACACTCCATCCTTCTCCAATAACGTATGTACAGTTTCCCAAAGCGGAGCCACAATCGACGGTGCATAAATGATATCCGAGGCGATGATAGTGTCATACTTTTTGTTTTGGGCTATTTGACTCAAGAACGTTTGGGATGTGATTGCTCCCCATAGAAGTTGATGACATGTAATTTCCGGCTCATTGTTTGATGATTCATTCATTTGATTTCTTTGTATATTCTTTCGTAAGTGGATCAAGGCATCCGTATCTCCATCAGTAATACACACTGAATTCTCTGCCGATTTGGCAAACAGGCACATGATTTTCCAAGCCAATATCCCATTCAATCCCAATCCAGCACCCAATTCCAATACATTGCCGGTGAATAATTGTGGATTTTCCACTTGATACTCGCATAAGTAGTGACTTGCCTTCCATAGTGTCAATCCGGTGGATTTCCAGACTGCATCGGCTTCTGATTTGTATCCTTGAATTGATACTTCTATATGCGTTTGAGTTTGTTTGTTTTTATCTTTCTCATCACTAGTAGATGAAGAAGCACCCTCGCTACAATGAATACTTGAAGGAACCACAAACTGAAACGTTTGCAATTCGGTAGGATCCGGATCGGCAAATGGATCTACCAAGCATTGATTATCATCGCCGCTGCTGCTATCCTCTTCAATATTTTGAAGGTTGGATAGTTTGTCGCCGTGGAGACCACCTTGCCATCGGATGGCGTCGTCGGTCCACTTTACTTCTTGGATTGATTGATTGCCGTTGCTCATTATTGCGCTGCTCACTCCTGCATTGCTACTTGCTGCTCATGAAAAATGATGGCGGGTGTGGATGGCCGCTTTTGACCTCCGTTCTCCGTAGAGATAATCGTACACAGAATAGTACAAAATCTAAAGAAATTTGAAGTCGAAAAGGTACTTTGCAGCCAATCAATCCGATCAATCCTTCATCTCATCATCAGCATCAATCATGACGGCCACCATGGAAGAAGCAGGAGAATCCACCAAACTCTACCAAGACCTCCTAACCTTCCTCACCTCACCGCGTGACGATCTCCGAAAAGCCGCAGCCGAAGCCACTCTCTCCGCCCTCCTCTCCACTCCCAACAACGAGGCATGCTCCAAACTCACATCACTTAATGCCATCCGACCTTTATGTCGAATCGCCTCTTCCTCCGACGCCGACGCCCCGGGCTCGGGCTCCGGCAGCATTCATGCCCTATCAGCACTGAATATACTCTGCTCTCATGACCTAATGGGAAATCAATGTCGATTGGACTTTATCGAAGCCGGTGGTATAGGACGAATGATTGAGATCGCCCTGGAGCCGATTCCAAAAGAAGAGAGTGGTAGAAGGGATGAATGGAGGAAGAGGGTCAATTATGCATGTGCACTGCTTGCAAATGGGACTAGAGAAGAAGTTGGTGCTGTGGAGTTTGTTGGCTTGAGTTTTCCGGAGGAGGCGGTTCCTACTACTACAAGAAGTTCAAGTTGTATAGATGAGAATAGGGGAGAGGATGATCCAGTGGTACGAGATGCCAAGCCTACAGCTACTTTGCTGTTAATGCGTCTGTTGAATCCTTCGTTTGTAGATGTGGATTCGGTCGAGTACAAGTCTTCTGTCAAGGCAATAAGTGGAAACAATACTGAATACGATTCTGACTTGGACGAGAATGATTTGGAAGAAACACATCCTGAAGAGCAAGATTTAGAAACGCAAAAGACTCAACAACTTTCCGTCAAGGCCAATGAGCACTACGACCCTTATCAGCATGTAGCCAGTGTCTTGATGAACATTACCCAATTGGAATCGGGACGAAAATTCCTAATGAAGTTGATACACAAACCGAATGATGAGGATACAACTGCATCCAATAATACATCATCGCATCTTCAATCGATATTGCCAGAACTGAATTCACCAAATGTACACCGTCGTCGCGGTATAGCCGGCACACTAAAAAATTGCTGCTTCTCCCAAGATTTTACTTGGTGGCTACTGAACGTGGTTCATCTCGACAAATGCCTATTGTTGCCGCTGGCAGGTCCGGAAGAATTGACCATTGATGAAAAAGTGGGGTTGGATCCCGATTATTGGCTGTCTGGCCCATCTAAAGTTCGTGAACCGGATCGACTGGTGAGATTATCGTTAGTCGAGGCGATATTGCTGCTGCTCGCATCGGGACGTCAATACAGAGAAACGTTGCGTCAAAGGCGGACGTATGTGATTATCAAAATGGCGGATATGGTAGAGGAGAATGAGGAGATTAGCGAACGGATGAATGAATGTGTTCAATATTTGAGGAGGGATGAAGAGGGAGAAGAGGAGGGGAGTAGTGATAGGAGGGCGTATGAGGTTTATGCTAGGGGTATGGTTGAGAGGAATGGGGAGTTTGATTGTGGTAGAAAATTGTTGTTGACGGATGCAAAGGATGGAGAAGTAAAGGAGAATGATATCGAGGTGGACTATGACCATATTGATTAAAGTTGATGACTTAATAAATGTCATAGCAGCTAAGTGCTTATGCATAGACACCCTGCACTAATTTGAGCTGCAGAGACCAATGCTTTGAACAGCTTAAGCCTTATTGTGAGCACTCAGCAAGAAATATTCATACTTATGCCACAATGACGAGGACAGCAGCCGCGTACAAAGTTGACTCTTGACTCCTCTTGACTCTCAGCTATCCACGCTGCAAAATTGTTCATCAAAAGTGACAAATCTCAAGTCTCTCCAGAAAGTACATCAATGCATAAGCCAATGATCGAACATTGCAGCAACTTGTTGGACGTAAAGTACATGAATTGAAAGGAGCTGAGGATGAATCTGCAGCAGTTGTTGGTTTGTTATCGCTAACCATTATTGCACCCTTGCTGCAACAACCAGCAGCCAGATTATTTGATCACCAGAGCGTGTGGAGTGTGGAACCCAAACGAACCAATCGGGCTAAAACGAGCCCCTAAATGAAAATAGCTCCTCAACGGGTGCCTCCCACTTAACGGTCAGTGGTCACTCTTACTCCCATCCCCTCTCCCAAACCCTGACCATGGCGGCCTCCAAACAAACCGAGGAGCTAACCCTCCTCCTAACCAAACTCTACTCCATCCAAGAACAAGTCGGCGCCGTCGAAAAATCCTCCATCGATGACAAAAAAGCCCGAGCCGCCGCAGCCGGCCAAAGTATCCAAATGGGCTCCACCAAAAAATCCCAAAAGAAAGGCTCACGTTTCCTCGAACTCAAATCCTCCATTGTGTCGCGCTTAAAAACCATTAATGAGATGCAAAGTGAACAAATGAATAGCAAGCGGACGAATCCCAAAGAGGCTATTGTAGCCCAAGCCGAAATTCGGGAACTGATCCGTCAATCGTCCGATGAATGGGCGGAATTGAACGAGTTGTACAAGAGA
Source organism: Cyclotella atomus (assembly GCA_036939935.1). Taxonomy (NCBI): domain Eukaryota; phylum Bacillariophyta; class Thalassiosirophyceae; order Thalassiosirales; family Thalassiosiraceae; genus Cyclotella; species Cyclotella atomus. Next base: position 10,567 of record JALLPI010000460.1, on the reverse strand, counting down.
GAGTCGAGGAAGAAGAAGAGTAAGTTTAGCGAGGAGGAATTGGAGGTGCAGAGTACGTTGGTGGTGCAGTTGAGTAAGGAGATTGAGAAGGTGAGGGATGCACAGTTGCAGGGGTATGCTAGTAGGAGTGGATTCGAGGAGGGGATACAGGTTAATTTGGGGGCGTTGGCTGCGTTGGATGCTATGGATATGGGCGGTGGTGAGTTGGATTGTTTGAATGGAGTTGTCTTGTGGTGTATGTTTTGTCGTTTGTCTGATTGGGCCTTGCTCATTTGAATCTTTTGCTAACACGTGTTCCTTCACATGTTACAGATCAACCATCAGGTAACAAACAATGGACATCCGGTCCATCCGGCACAGCATTAACCGGCTCCCAACAAGTACAACTACAACAAATCCGCGACCGTGATCAAGAATTCGACGCAGATCTAGATGAAATCGGAGAAGGTATCCAAGATTTGCACGAGCTGGCACAAGGCATGGGGGAAGAGGTGGCAAGACAAAATGTCATGTTGAATTCCGTGGGACAAAAGATTGATGGGGCGCATGAACATATGGTGAATGTGAATGCTAAGATGAAAGAGACTTTGGAGGAGGTGGGAAGAAGTTCGGATAAGTTGTGCGTGGATATAATGTGCATTGTGAGTGTTGTGCATTGTGTTGATTGTCGTGTATGTCAGCTTCACCATGACTCATCTTCCATTCTCTATTCCTGTTATTATCCATCTAGGTGCTGGCAATTGGATTTGCTTCGATATTCTACAAGCTTTCCAAAATATATTCTTAGATTGGCATCTCTCAACCTCTTGTGATGAGTGAACAAAAAAGCAGTAGTTGACAATAGTTGATACTAATCAAAGATGATGTACTCAATATGGGCATTGAATAGGTAAACATAGAACAATAGCACACCAGACACATTCTTAATGGATAGGAACATTTGTTGGAAAAAGATGTTATGACCGATCCAATTGATTGACCATAATTTCCATCAACCTCTGTCTGCGGATAGGATCTTCTGACAGGGGCCTCCATCGTCTCATTCGGCCACTTTCTTTCATTTCTTTTTCTTCCTCTTCGATCTTTTCTTTCAGTATAAGAACAAACTCGTCTTCAAATGTGGCAGTGGGCTCGACAACATAGTGCTTTTCTGCTGTAGTATGATGGAGTCTCGGTATATCTTCTGTTGCATTGGGGAATTTCAAGTCCGCTTCTACTGTTTTCTTCATGGCAGGGATGGGCTGATGTGGCACCATATAGTTATTGACAACATGCGCAGTGGCATCAATAGGATGATTCTCTGCAATCTCCGCTTTCGATACAATTGGCTGAGTGATTGTTTCCTCCTGTTGTTCTTCATCCTCAAAATCTAGCCCATCATCAGACCAACCGCCATCCATTTCATCTATATCTTCTGCAACCTTTTCTTCGACAGGTGGAGGAGCTGCTTTAGCATCATGCTGTTGCCGAGACTGCACTGGCGATGCAAACGAGGTTGATTCGTTGTGTGAAGTGTCGACGACAGATGGAGTCAAACCAGTCCCTCCTGTCGCTCCATCCCACTGAGGTACTTGATACGATGGATTAGCATGTGCATCAGTTTGATGGAAACCAGGAGCTTGGTTGTTTGGCTGACTAGAGTGGTAGCTAGAGTGATGATCCGGATCACTTGGCTGAGTAGCAGCAGCGGCTAATCTTGATAAACCAGAGAGAAACATTCCACCAATCAGTGGGCGAGGACGTGATGCATCTCCTTGCTGAGTCGTTTGCGGAGGCGGCGGCGGCGGTGGAGGAGGAGGTCTACCTTGCCCGTAAAGCATTGGCTGTCCATAATGATTTGATATCTCAACTGGTCTTGGAAAATGATCAGCAGCAGGCTTTGAGATCTTATTTGGTCGAGGGAAATGGCCACCAGAGCTAGCATGAAAGCTACCCACGGCCTCCCGCTCTGCTGCTTCAATCTCTTCAGCACTGGGCAAACTAAAGAAGCCTCCAATCCCTCCACCACTTCCTCCTGTGCCAGTTGCGTTCTTGATCATGTTTATTTTGCCTGACACACCCGTTACACCATCCAGCTGCCTGAGAGCCGATCTAAACCCCGTAGAACTAGCTTCCGCCGCTCCCTTGAGGCGAACTAGATGATCTGATACAGCGATGAGATGCGAGTCCGATAGCAAATGGTGGTTGAGTAAGAACAAATCTCGAACATCCGTGACATCTTCTTGAATCTCTTCTTGATGAAAGAATGGATCCAGTTGATCCCTAGCAAGAGAAATGGCAGCATCACGAAGAAGAGGCACCTCTGGATCTTGAAAAGAAGACTCCACCGATTCAACAACATACTGAACTGTACTCTCTTCACCCATTTCCAAACTACCCGGTCGAAAACGTACCAGCACTCTAGCCCTGGCGAGTATCAACCTCCCATCCTTCACAATCCTCTCGTCACCACCTCCCTCTCCGTGAAAAGGAATTCCAACAGCCAAATAACACGTCGCCTCCACAACCCCATTCATCAAATCAACCACAAACCTACAAGTTTCCGCCACCGAAGTCATACACAACAACGGCCCCGAAAGAATCAAACTCATCTCCTGATTATTCAAAAAATCATCCACTAAAAGCACATCCTCCAATCCAGTCAACAATACCAATGCATCCGCCAACAAACTCTGATTGGCACTGCGAATCAACACTTCATCCACGGTCGGCTCCTCTTCTTGATTTGTGTTATCAACACCAAAATACTGACGAATCTCATCTTTGTTATCAACCCGTCTACCATCATGAGTAACCAGCATATAATCCATCCGATCCATCTCCACTCCTAATGTGTATTGTCGTAATCCTGGCCGTGTGGCGTAATAGTCGCGAAGGTTGGTCCCCTGTGTGTGGAGATTGGACGAATGTATGATTTTGGAGTGTAGACGGGGTAGAAATTGGGGAGAGGAGATGTTGGTTAGGTAGCGAGAGAGCAGGTTGTGTATTTTGATTTGGGTTGGATCTGTGAGCGGCTGTTGTTGTTGACTGAGATTTGTCTGGTACATTTGCGGAGGAGGTGGTGGCAGTGGCATTGGTGATTTGTTGAGTCGGGATGCAGGAACGGCGGGTAGACTTTCCATGGCATCGTCGTCAAAGAAGGCTTCATCGTCTGACCACCCTTCGTTGTCACCAATGTCACCAGTGGTGTAATTAGAATTTGTCTGATTTGTCGGTGCAGTTGGGATTGGGGCAATATTATCTGTTCCCTTGGCCAAGAATGGATTGCCATTTTGAATCTGCAGAACAGACTCATCAACGAGGGGGTTACTCTGCTGAGCAGCAGGCTGGGTCGCCAAGAAAGGATTCGTTGGTTGAGCTGGAGGAGGAGGAGGAGATCTTCTCACAACATTTGCAACTTGCGCTTCTTTCACTTCACCAGCATCGCTCTTCTCACTGAATAAATCATCTTCAAAGTCCCACTCATCATTCTGACTGATCTGATTATTTTTTGATTCATCAGAGACAACTGATTGTAAATGCACTTGCTGTTCAACTTCCTTTTGTTGAACCAAATTATTTACTGCCACCGGTGCCTCATAAGTATCTGGTAAGACACTTATGGGATTTGGAGTCCCGACGGCAGCAGTAGTAGCAGCAGCCTCATCAGAAGGCTGGGGCTTGGCCTCGGCACTGCTGCTATCTTCAAAGTCATCAAAATCCCACGCGTTGTTTTCATCAGTTGCCTCTCCCAGTTCGCTTGTGCTATCTGCTGCAAGCAGTTTGTTTGGATGCGCAGTAGCGGCCTGAACACCAGTAATAGTCTCTGGATCCGCTCCATTTGCTGCCGTGGAGTCAGTTGCCTCTTCAACTGTATTACCAGCCGCGGGAGCAGCCTCCTCGTCGGACGATAGACCGGTCAAATCTTCATCCCAGCCATCTCCGAATCCGTCTACTTCGTTATCGCCTCCGTCCAGCATTTCGTCGAGGAGATGATCGTCTTCGTCCCATGCTGCCATTGTCGTTGCTCTTGGTTTGGTGATTAGGCTGGCTTTCAGTGGTAAAACACGGTTGATGGGAGAGGATGGGAGGCCGTCTTTATGTCCTTGTTGGGTCCGATCCATGTATGAGAGTATGTCAGTACTTCACATGGGCAGCTACTAATCAAGATCAGTCCTTAAAGCTCCCAACTCAACCGAACCCTAACGCATGTTGTGAAGAACGGCGGCGCGGCAGCAGATAGCCAGCCAGCACAGCAGCGCCAATAGAGTTGATAGCGTCTGATAGCCGCAGTATAAGTGACCGCAGGTGCAAGTTCATCACGCCATCACGAAAGAAGAAGCCCAGGGTAAAGCGAGGAGGGCGAAGCAAAATCCGAAGCAATACCAGAAATATGGATCTCCTTCTTGCAACCACAGGGATCCATCACTGAGTTACACTCACCAATGCTGCCAGCTGTTATTAAACTTTGGACAGAGATGGCACAGTACTCTAGGAATGAGTGAAATTCAAATTACCTACGGAAAATACACACTGCAAATATCGTGAGCTCGGCAGTGAGTGAAATTCAAATTACGGAAAATACACACTGCAAATATCGTGAGCTCGGCAGAGCACTAACCAAGCGTTGCTTCGTGATATAATGTTATCAATATATGCACGACATCTCCTTGAGATACTTAACGGGGCATCAGATATTACGGATCTTGCAATCTTTAAGCCATTTGGGACAGTCTGGCCCTTTGTGCGATTGTTTGTATTTTTTGAAGTTGTTCAAGATATACGACAATATGATGGGCAAGTAACGAGAGCGATAAAGATTGAGAATAAACTCCTCAGTGATTTAGCTTGTCCTCGCGAATTAACTCGATTTGTCCACGAACGCAATGCTTGTAACTGCCTTGGGAGTCCCTTGGATGAACTGAAAGCAAATACGCGAAGAACTAATTTTTGTCTCCATTGTAAGGAACACAAGCCTTTTAAACGGATTAAATAGTGTTCAGAATGCAAGAGTGTATTTTATTGTTCCCGAGAATGCCAACTGGCTCATTATCCAGAGCACAAGGAGCGCTGCAAATGGATACAGGAACAGCGGAAAGATGAGATCAGTACAGCAGAATGTGTGGATTAGACTTATGGTAGTATTTGTGTGCATAGTGTGATGTAGCCAATTGTAGCCCTGGTCCTCAGCATGAATATCAAGAGTGTATCTTACAAAGCAATCTAGCATCTTATTTTTTTTACCTAAGGGTTGATCGAGATTAATCTTATGCATTGATTTTAGTCAGGTCGTTCATCCTCGCCATCAATACAAGCTATGTGCATGAGCATGTCATCTCTTCTCATCGCGTTTCTTTGCCTCCTCTCTAGCACGTCTCTCAGCAGCAGCCAATGCCAACTCTTTCACAGACCCTGAATCACCGGCCGACCCTCCCAACTTCTGCCCACCATTGCTCACAATATGCTGAGTCTCCTTCATCAAATCTTGTGTAAACAACAAAACGGAAGGAGCAATCATCTGAACAGGGATGCGATGCTGAGCCATTTCACGTGCAGTTTCATCAATGACCGATTTGTAAATATTCTCCATCAACTGTGCCTTGTCCAATGATGCAATACTCTTTTGATTGTTACCATAATGAATCATGTGTACAATCTCTGCAAGCTCCGCAGTTCGTTTGCCATTTACAAATTCTCCACCGACCATTAACAAAGCATGCTTCCATAGGTATTCACATCTCATATTGGCATAATTTGTCCAGAATAGTGTATTGTGTTCACCGACCCAATTGTGCGATAGTTCGTGTATTAATGTGGAGGCGAGCTCGGAATAGGGTCGAAAGGAGCTCAAGTCGTCGGTTCGCAGTTTGACGTCGATTCTCATGCCGTGATTGGTGTTGTATCCTAGGAGACAGGCGCCTTCTTGTTGCTTCTTTTGCATTAGACGATCGTCGATCGGATCCATTTCTCCTGTACATTTTTATTTGTCAATTTGTCACATGTTTCGTTAGCATATGAATATACGTCACAAGATGAGATAAATATATGCAACGAAACTAAACTCACCAAGTGTACCAACAACAAGCTCTCTCGAGGTCAAAATAGCCACAATGCCAGGATCCGAAGCCAACTTCTCCAAAAGTCTCCGTGCCTCAAATGCATGAGGAGTAGTGGCTCCGGGCCTAGTACCAAAACTAGCATCAGTACATTCTTGCAATCTGCAAAACTTGTATACTTTGTGTTGTTGCCCGTGTATACCCCAGTAAGATAAAGGTTGGGTATTGCGTTTGGGAGCTTCGTCAAACCCACGCATTAATGGATCTGATTTTTTAGAGTTGAGTGCCTCAATGCCTTTGGTTTCTGTACCCATTACGATGACTTTGACTCCATTGTTTTGTATTTTGGCATCTTGTGAAAAGGCTGGTTCATCGTTGGCAGAGATGGCGTCTTGGGCAATGATTTTGCCCTTGTGCAGCAATTTGAGGAGGATGTCATCGCCTACTTCCAAGTGTTGCCGAGCCAGGGAGAGGAGAGCTGCTTTTGTTGTTTCATGAGATATGTTGGAGACGGTAGACGTCTTGCCTTTGAATGAAAAGGTTACGGAGAAGAACATTGGAAATTGCTGAAGGTGTTTTGTCGTGGGTGCAGGACTGGCGGACTGTAATCACCGATTGCCCTAGAGAGAGAACTGAGCCGAACAATAAGCCACGAGAGGCGAAAGGTGGAAGGTGGCGTTTTTAAAGGCGTGCTCTCAAGAACCTACTTTTAGAAGCAAGTCATTTAGGAACTGTGCATTTTATAGATCGACCCTTCCTATATTTCCCGCCATGCCCTCCGCTCCCTCCGCTCTCCAATAGAGAGCTCAGTTACCGCATCCTAGCAGCCTATCGGCTCCGGGTCTGTCGATGAGGTCGAACACTGCACTCTGAACCGCGTCAACACTTGTATCTTGACTCTACCTCCTACTTACAAAAGCATCATGTCAAGAACTAACAGCAGCTCCGTGGTAACCATAGATCTAACAGATCACCCATCCCAAACACCACTGGGGATGCTCCTCGCGCCATCCGCCCTTCCAACCGAACATCACATAACATCCAGCCAAAGCACACTCGTGGCAGGTTGGGAGCACCTGCCTCACGAATCGGGCAAATCATCCCAACTCGGACCGATACAACGATCCGGTTTAGTTCGATTGGGCGACAGGCTGGTTAGAATAAATGGTCGAGATGTCACCGATTGGAGTTTTAGAGAAGTTATGGATACGTTGCGTCAATTTATTACTACTTGTACGGATGTTGGTGGGAGGAAGAAGCTCCAGTCACTTGGGTTTGCTCCCAGGAATACTGTGGAGTGGGGACGTAACACCGAGTTTGATAGGGAGTCGCCTACGATATTTGGATTGTTGGATGGTAAACAAGTGCATGAGAAGAGATTGTACTCGTTTGCAAGTTATATTGGAGGCTGGCGGGTGATGGTAGATGATGACGATGACGCTAATTTTAATGATGCCACAACATATCGAGATGGGGATGTCATTCGAGAAGAGGATGAGAATGATTTAGAAGAGCATTTGAACAAAGAGCCCGTGTTGCACTATGATTCGTCTCCTGCGCCAGATAAAACCAACAATCAGAGCAATGCTGGAAACAGGGCACCAAAACCATACATTCAGTATGAAATACGATGTCATCTCCTATTTCATTCCAAGACATTTACTCGCAAACAGAACAATACGGGCAATACCTTAACGTGGTCTGTTTGGAAGAGATATTCACAGCTCAGATTGTTAGATGCTGAATTAAGATCAATGCACGGCTGGCAGATGGATGCACTGGGTGAAGGTCGGGGCATTGCTTTCCCTAGAGAAAGATATCTTGAGACTTTTTGCTATGATGTATATGGTGCTGTCAATCAGTATTTCTTTACCTCCAACTCGGCCGATACAGATGACGACGCTAATAGACACGTGGCAAAAACCGACCCAATAGAAGGTACTGCAATTCCAGGGAACTGCCCCTACCCCTTGCAATTCATTACCAAGCGTCGAAACGAGTTAACAACATATTGGTCTCAGTTGATGCGAATTGAAGACATGTTTGAGTTTGATATTAACAATCACAAGTTTTCAAAGGCAATGGCATCATTCTTGGAGGTAGACCGCATCTTGATGAAACGCAGTTCTGCTCATTCAGTCTCCGGCGCCTCTAGATTAAGCATACCTGCAGTGATTCATGAAGAGATGGTAGATGGACTAGGTGAATTGATCTTGCCTTCGGGAGCAGTGCCTGTAGGTAGAGAAGATGACGATGTATCATTGCTTTCGGATGGGACAGGTTTGCGCGACAGTTTGGATTACGGTGCTTCTCCTTTGAGGAATGCAATGCAGCAGCAGTTACAGCAGCAGAGGTTTGGCGGTGGCATGTCTAGTGCATCTTCGGTTAGGTCGGGATCTTCTATGAATTCTGCAAAAAGGATGATGGGGCCGAGGCAGGGTGCAAAGCCGGCATTTCAGAGAGAATTTCTTGGTATTTAGATGTAGCCCACTGATTAGGCGTTGTTAATGGTAAATGTATATTGTACTTTTCAGGTTCATTTATTAGTATGTGGGGAGCAGATGCTTAGAATTCACATTCTGTTTCATCAAACTCTAGCGTGTCATTGTCAATCGCTTCATCAGCAGCAGCATCAAGCTCATCTTGGCTCGAGCTGCTGCTCACATCATTGCAAGCCAATAATACACCTCGTCCCGTAAACGATGCTATGATTTCTCTCTTTGTACTCTTCTTTGATTCACCACCTCTATTTATATTCTCAAATTCTCTTATAACCATCACTGTACCATGAGTCATTCTACCCATCTCTCTTCCGTGCTTCATCCCAAGCTTATTGCGGACTGCACCCACACCATATCTACCCGATAATCTGCATCGTAACTCAATTCTTGCCAACTCAGTAATCATTCCCTCGCGGTGATGGGCTCGACGTATCCGTGGCTCTGCAATGAGTGTTAGTGTATCGTAATGGCGATCTGTGACGCAATATGGATTTGGAGTGATGTACCATTCACCTCTCATTGGAGAGTATATAGTTGTTTGAGATGAATTAATACCTGACTCTGCTTCTGCATTATGTGTTGGTTGTGAAAGTCGGTTGCTTCCACTGTATTCTGTAGCTGCTTGTGCAATTTTGTCACCATTCATACAATCGAGCTCTATTGTAAACTTGCCATTCTTCTGCAAGGTTAGTGTGCACGGTACAGATCGAAGTTCTTTTGCAGATATCGGCTCGTTTTCATCGATATTCTGAGTGATCGGAGGAAACAGCAATTGCAAATCGGTATTCTTCCGCTTCCTTCGGTTACTGGTGCTATCAATATTGTTGTTTGGTTGGCCCAGGTACCACTTCTTGTCAAAGATGCTGTTTCGTGTGAATTTTATCTTCCAGGGACCGTAAGCTTGTTCGTAAGCACTCAACAGCTGCGCGTTAGACAATTTGATACTGAACGAAAGGGATAGAAAAGCCATTTTAGGCAGCAATTTACCAATCATGATGGAAGGAGTTACAGCGTTGTACGCACAGAGCCTCGAGGAAGAGAAAGAGAGGCGAGAGTCGTAAACAAGTGATGGCTGATACATGGCAGAGGGAGATTTGTTGAGATGGAGCAGTGTTTGGACTGGAGGTTGTTACAATTGATCATAAAATGTGTCAATGGCATAATAATACAAAGCCACAGTAGACTCTAGTTACTGCTTTGTTCTTGCGTTGCATTAGAATCAAACTGCTCAGTACTGTATTGTGTATTGTTTGAAGAGCCACACGGCTCAGAGAGGACGTGAGGTTTTTTTGCACTCTTGGCACTACCTAGAAATTTGCTAACAAGAGCACGCATTTTTAAAGGTATTGATGCGCCATTGCTTTGAACTGAAGCAGACTGAAGCTCTCGCTCTTCCCTGCCTCAGAATCGTTAATTGCAGACCCTTAGATGCAGACCAACGGCAGACCGGCTTAATCAATCAGGTCAATCGGGCGATTGGTCGGTTTGGTGTCAAGTAGTGGATTTATCACGCTTCACACAACCACCCATTCTTAACCCCCCTATTACCGCGGAGTTTCATTTCAGGCACACCTCCATCTCTCATCATTTTTCACATCACAAACACCACGCACAAACATCATCAAACCATGGCGTGGAGAGTTATCCGTCCACTACTCAACCGCCAGCGCCTCTATTAAGGTAAGCTCTTCGCCGCCGCTTAGTACACCCCACGCGCCCAGTATAGCGCCCCGGCACCGGCTGTGCAGCCCCAGTGGGAGGTGCTGCTGTCTCTCATCCACGGCATTGTCTTCATCGTCAAGTCGCATTTTTCTGTGTTCGTCGTTGCCGCTGGCAGTGTTTGAGGGCAGTACAAACGCCCTCGAGCACCCATCGACCGGTGCCCGAGGGCGATAGAGCGTTCGCTAACGCTAGCGAGACCAGGAGCTGTGGCTGCAAGAGTCTCTGTCTCTTCTATGGATGGCAAGACATGAACAGGAATGTCAATAGAATCGTCATCAGCTGATGTGGTTGGGGTAGACATGGTTATTC
>JALLPI010000459.1:0-19546 GCA_036939935.1 Cyclotella atomus | reverse complement strand
AGACGTACAGGATATAACAGCCATGGTTGGCAAGGCATGGGTGGCATTCCTAGTAAATGTCCCCTCTTTTTTTGCCAGAGTACAATACCTACGCAACTACCTAGGTATCCCCTGGTCTTAGTCATAGATGAAAGGTACCAACGACTACGAGATTTGTGGTGGCGCAGCCACCTTGCTTTGTTGTCATCTCCTCCCGCCCCTTTGTGACAATAATACCGCATCATCACAATAGAGAGTGAATCACAAATCACAGCGGAAGTGTATTGAGAGGATAATAGAATGAACGACAGCCAATAGCCAATAGCCAGCACCTACATAATGCCAGAGGATACGAATAGCAAGGCTGCAATGCCCCCCGAAAAGGAGCACACAGACGAAGATAAGAAAGATGACTCGAATCCTCTTCCTGATGGCGACGACGACAACTCCATTGCAAATGATAATTCCAACACATCAAATGACGATGATGATGCAATGTCCAAAACAACAGCAGCACCCGACAAATCAGATCTAGAAAATTACGAGTCCGAAGGCGAGGAAGAAACACCAGTCAATAAGACGATACCCACAAAATCTGCTTTCCCCATCTCCTCTGACAAATCAATGTGCGGCTTCTCTCTCGACAAGGACGTCGAGAACGTGGACCTATTTTTATATAGGACATGTCGCTACGTTATCGCATCGTGGTTATCTCTCATTGCCTTAGTATATTGGGCTGCTCCTCGTGAATCCATCACGAGATTAGAAGGGACCGAGCGTAATGCCGCATTGATAGAGCTGTGTATTTTAACCACGGCTGTTGTTATGAGACACGGGCCGCTACTTTGGGATATGAAACGTGAGGCTGGAGTTATGCCCCCTAGGATTTCGGGGGTGTTGGCCGGTGGATTGACTGTTCAATTTATAGCAGTGTTTACGGTAGTTTGGATGGTGTCTTTACCTGTACCTATCATGATTGATCCGGTGTTCAAGAGTCGAGTTCATTTACTGAGATGGTGCGAATGGACTCCATTGGCAGGATTCATGACTCTATTAATGCAATGTATTGATGCTCCTACGATTGAAGAGGGAAAGTGGTCGAGTCAATTGAAGATGAAGTTACTGTCGTCTTCCATGGAGTCCTTCTCGACATTTTGCGGGCTGGTGTTCCCATTTTGCCCCAATCGACTTTGCTGGTATGTGTGCATGACGGTTAGCTTCGTGACCTTCTTTTACATTTATTATTCGTATGCCGTCAAGGCTAGGGAGTTTAAGGGTATTGTTCGAGGCAGGAGTGAGGATTGTGTTGAGTTGTATGAGAGGTCTAGGTTGTCTCTGGCTTTGCATTGGATGTGCTGCTTTACCTGGACTATTATTACAGGTAAGTGTTTTTTGGTGTGGTAAACGCTGCTGTTAGTTACCGTGAGATTATGTCTAACTCATTTACTCGATGCAACAGTAATGTACTTTGTTGGGTCATGTGGTCATTTGATTGCTCCCAAGTCTTATACATGGCTGCATGATCCAGCGTTTGTAATGATAGAAGAATGCTGCATGGACTGCGTTGCCAAAATTCTTTATATGGCACTTATCATCGAAGCAGACAGCGCGGCATTCGATGAAGCCAAACGCGCCAACAGACGACTCAAGGAGCTAAAAAATACAATGAATGTAGTGTGGGAGAACTCATCAGATACTATTGCAATTTCAGTGCGAAAAATATCAGGAAATGTCACATCTATGATTAGTCCTTCTTTCTTTAGAGAGGCTTTGATTGCCAAACACGAAAAATTGAATGATATCAGTGCAGTTGTTTTAGAGCTAGAAAACCCGTACATGAAAATCAGGAGAGATTCCTTTACCAGTGTTGCATCTAGGGTTGAGATAGGGGACTTGCCAAGTGTAGGAATGAAGATCATCAAAAAAGAAGACTTTGCTCGCTTGGACCTGCATTCGCCTGAAAGTCAGAATATCACTGACCCAGTGGCTCCTCGACGGGGAGCCGAAACGACTGATCTGATGTTGTACTGGGTTGTAGCCTTTAGTGATATGATGTCAAGGGCATGGCAAACCAAAACATCCGAATCAGTGTTTGAGCACGATGTTGATCCAAGGGGTGGTTCTGGCCCGAGGACAAAGTTTGAAGTGAAAGTGACTAGGTTAGACGAACATGCAATCGTGGTAGTTGTAAGAGATGTTAGCGATAGGTACATGAGGTTTGAGGCAGAAAAGAGATTTGTGATTGAGACAACTGCTCGACAAAAAGATGCAGAGGCAAACCGGTTTACACGCCATGAAGTGAAGAACGGTATCCTGTCCGCAATCGAGATTTGCTCGAACATTCGTGAACAGATTTCAGCAGATTTTAACAAGCTTCAAACTGCAGGAAGTCAGATTGTTGCAACAGATAGTGCCTTTTCAGAGGAGAGTATGTCTGCTAGAGTTGATAGCATTACAGAGCTAGACATGACCCTTCATGAAGTTCTTGACATCGTGCTTGCGGAGACAGTAAGTTTGGTTTTAATACGCACCAGCTGATTTCAAATGGTTCTCAGTTAATGAACTCTACTACTCACTAGATGGCAAGGGATGTGATTCACGGAATGTACGAGCCAAAGATGAATCCAGTGGACATCAACCGTTTGCTTTCACATATCAAAGGACTCACTGGTGCCAACCCGCAGTTTGAGCTGATTACCAGTCCTTCACCATTGCCCCTAATATTATCAGATCATGGTCTCCTGAAGTGTATTTATGGCAATGCTATTAGGAATGCGTTAAAATATGGTAAGCAAGGAGGGAAAATCACAACAAGAGCGACTTTCCATGAAGACACTAGAATATTTGAGATGAAGGTCATAAATTTGCCAGGAACAGGTCATCAACAATTGGTAGATTTGGGCGACAGGGCAGCAGAACTTGTTTTTGCACATGGCACGCGTTTGCACAAAGACTCATCGCAAGCAACGAAATCTATATCAGCTGGGGACGGTGCTTGGATTATTCGAAAATGTGCCACAATTCTTTGTGGAACGGTCGATATCTCCTTCGAGGAAGACCAAACAGTGTTCTCATTTGAAGCTCCAGTCAAGTTGCACGATGAATCCTCCGAGGCAAATGATTTTGCGATACCATCAGGTGCTTGGGGTATTGCAATAGATGATTCTAAGATTCAACGGAAGCTGCTCAGGCGGTTTTTCGTCCATGCCGGCATCCATGAGCACCACCAAATCATTCTCGGTCAAAATTCAGAGGAGATATTAACCTTTGTTGATTTCGTAGTGAATTTTGTAAAGCGTCATCCAAATGATCGTTGTGAGTGCCTCTTGCTCATTCTGACCATCACTGCATAAAGGTCTCACCATTATCTGCCTCCTTTCTGAGTAGTTTTTGTGATTGTGGACGAAAATCTTGAACTAGGCGAAGATTCATCAATTAGGCACGAGACTCTATCAGGATCCAAATGTATTCAGCAGATTCGCAAGTCACTTAGCTCAGATGACGAAGACAGAGTTCTAGCATGTGTTAGATCTGCCAATGATTCTCAACAAGACTTGGCTCTTTACCTTAGCAGAGCCCATGGTTACATTCCTAAAGTTCCACTACGGGTGCGAAGTGTGAAAGGCACAGTCTATTCTCTATGGAAGACGCAATTCCCGGAGATTGATAGTGATTCTCATGAACAAGAACACAGCATGAAAGACAACAAAATAGATCGAATATCATCTCTCGAGAACCTTCGCGACCTAACCCTCATCTCATCTGCGGAGTTGCTCGAAGAACTGGAAGGAATAGATGCCATTTGCATCCGAGATCACACTGAACTTAACAAGCATGATCGCTGGCATGGCCTGTGGGACAAGCTTCACCAATTGAAGGGTGACCTGAAATCGGCTAATGTCGATGACAGATATAGTGAACCTATTCAAGCTATCGAATCGATGAGAGGAGAAAATGCACCAACTGACTTTTTGGAGAAGTGGCTCAACATCCGTTCAAAAGTGATCGCAAGCGGAAAAGATTGAAAAGATTTTGTGACAAGAAGCACAGTTTCTGGAGAAGCAATTCTCGTCTCTCTAGATAACATGTACAAATTGACTGAGTTATTTCTCTGAATATTATTGGCCGGAATTAAAACGGACAACTCTGCCACTTGAACTTCATTATATATGACCCCTGAAACTTGCAATGTTTCGTACAGCCTCTGGCCTCTGCACCTGCGCATGGGCCTGCATGAGCACTCAATTATAAACACAAGTTGCAGTTGAATTCAGATCTCCATTGTCATCATGTCTTCATATATCATGTCTGTTTTTAGTAGCTCGGAACTCCCCTCTCTTGAGCAAATAATCATCTGATAGAACAATAAATAACCTTTCCATCCCCCTCAAACCACTCTACATTCGAATCTTCCTTGAGCTTATCCAAATCATTTTGGATCAAGGCAACTGATAGTGATTGATTGTACTGTCCAAAATCATGATATATCGTCTTGGCGACAGATAGGATTGCATTTCTGCCTTTCTCATTGTGGTATTTGAGAACTGCTCGGACAAGATCGTCATCTTTGGCTGCAGTTGTGGAGAGGGAGGGAGTGGGAGTTTGCTGTGTCTTTTCTACTTTTAGGGGAATGTCGAGAACTGTCGGGAGCGTGGCCATGTTTTAGCAGGGTGTGTGTGTGGAAATGATGTGCTCGGTGACTAGATAGAGAGTAGAGACTTGACTGGACGACTGGCTTCTTAGATATCTGAGGGGGGGGGGGATGGGTGGGGGAAGGGAGGAGAGGGAGCAGGGGCCAGAGGTTTGCGCTAAAGGTAGAGGTTGAAGAGAGGATGAGAGGCAACATAAAAACTAAAAACTTCAAAGGCAAGCAATAACAGTTTTCTGTGAGTTACCTGTCACAGGTATTTCCTTCTTTTCCCGCCATCCACCTACCTCTCCCCATCCCAGCTGCCTTCCATAGCTTCCTTTCCGCTTGCCACTAGCTTGCCTCTGAATGGTTGAAACAGTTGATGCCCTGCAGCCAATTGGCTACGTGGTACCCATCCCAGCCCTAAAATGGATCCTACACAACAACATATCAAGTAATGTAGAGCTCGCCGCACTCTCCAACGTATGCAAGACGTGGCGAGATGTGTGCTCTAATGCCGTAGTAGGCGACGCCATTTCTTCAGCTGGATTGGACATTCCCGATACTTCACTGCTCGGAAGTGAAGGATCCCTTGCTGTTTTAAAAGAATCTCATGCTCACGATAGGCATCATCTGTCATCTCTGACAGTGATGCCCAGTTCTACGCTACGCGAACTATTTTTGACAGATATGGCCAGAGAGCTGCTGATACAGCAAGCTAATCTTCTAAACCATGATAGAAAACAACCTAGCCGCACAGATGGTAAATTTTGCCTGGCCTGGTTTGCACCTTCTGGCATTCAAATCACAGGCGTATCTGACGATGGAGATGACAAATCTTATGATGGATTCAAGTTCAATTTTGCTTCTGTGCCCAGTCAAATAAAGGCGCAAGCACCAAAGGAGCTGGATAGGCAGAGTAACAACTCAAGTGTTTCGTGTTGTCGTGAATGGAGAGGATATCGCCATGCTACAGAGGTCTTGGTACCGTTTGGTTATGCTACAAGCTTTGTGCGGGTAAGGGTAACTTTGTTTTATACTTACACATCAAACATCATATGACTAGTTCAACTGAGCATTTGTCTTGATCTGCAGGATGTTCTTGATGCATCTGTCAGAGTTGCATTTGGTATTATTCAATCCGAAGCAAAGGCACCATCTCCCAGTAAGCCGACGTTGGCACGTTCCAACAGTGAGGTGTCACAATCAAGGCTATCAAAAGTTTCGAGTCTAAAATACAAACCTACCTTCAGTGTGAGAGGAGCCACTCTAGCCCGACCTGAGGGCTATTGCTTGTGTCTGGATGATGAATATATATCACAACATATTGCTCAAGAAAAACCTGGTTGTATCGATAGCTGGATGGACCAAGCTTTTCATGAATTGACGGAACATAAAATCAAAGCACACAATGGAGCACTTTCGCCTCGTCAAAGGGCAAAGAAACAATCAGCTATCGCTAGAGCTCTACTACCACGCATAGTGATGAGCACTAAGAGAAAGACACCAATTATGCACCGGTTCGCAGCTGAAGATGCTGATGCAGACAAGGGGCATCGTGATGCATCTATCCACGACCCTCATAAAACAAATGGTTCCACAAACAATGAATTTTCATGGGAGAAGCGTCAAAGGGCTGTTCAGTTTCTCAACTATGACAGATCACAAGCAGTAAGACTCATAACTCCACCATTTAGCTGCGGCGGCATACAAGGGCCGATTACGATGTTTGTAGTGGCTATCACCACTGAAGATGGATGCTTCTTATCAGGAAGGAAATCTCGTTTTGAATTCGGTCATATGTATCCTATCAATCATCGTGACATGATGATCGACTGTAGTCCTGTTTGTATAGCAACAGGGAATGGCGATGCAGATGCCGAAACCTCGTGTTCATCTGATGACTCGGATCAGTCTAGACATTGTCTCTGTAATTTTGATTCAAGTGATCCATTTGATCCAAATGATTTGGCAATCCAAGATCCTAGTGAAGATTGTATTCACAGAGGCACCATTGGTCCAGGCTTATGGCATTGTTACTGTGCGGTGTTCGATGGCCAGTCAAGCTTTATTAGAGTAGATGGAGAAGAAGAACCGCAACAAACTAGTCAGTATAAGGATACAGAAGGAGGAAATGACCCAGATTCTCCAGAAAATGCCAGTAAACTAGTTGGGTCTGGTGTTCTAGATGGCTTGACAATAGGCTCAGATCATCATTTCGATATGTCTCTCTGCTATGGCGAAATTGATGGTGAATGTGGACAAGGAGCAATATCCGAACTGGCAGTATTTAAGGGCCGAATGGACCTCTCTGATGTGAAAAGACTTGAGAACTACTTGATGAAGAAGCATGGTATAGTATCTGCACAGAAACAACGCGACTTCATTGCAAACAAACAAAAGGCTAGATCCAAGCCAATCAAGATCGGAAATCGATGGGAAGAAGATGAATGGAGACGGCAAGCCCATGCCCTTATTACTCAAAGACAACCTTGGGATTTAGTAGGCGATCCTGTGCCCTTAAGAGTGGCAAGCAATCACAATTCTGTCGCTTGGCAGCGTGTGGATGATATCAGTGGAATGCCAATGAGAGTATCGAGGATTGGTCATAAGACTGGCAATGGTTCAAGTGATTGGTAACATGCAATATCATATATCATGACTTCCAGGCAAAGAAGATACTACTTTAACTGAATTCAATCTAGTTATTACCGTGCGGTTCTAAAGTGATCATTGAAGTTTCCAATTAAATTAGCAGGCGCAGGTTTGTTTCGGATAAGTAACCGCAATCAACAGTGAAGAGAACATGCCAATGAACTTACTGTGTTGACGAATCAGTGAGGCTTTGGTTTATGCCCATCCACATAAAAATTCCTCGTAGCCTTGGGCAAGGTAATAACACTTCCCTCCATCACCTCACCAACTGTAATTTGACACCCCAGCCGACTAGTATGTGTCAACCCAAAGGCCATGTCCAACATATCCTCTTCATCTTCACCCAAGTGACCATCTTCACTCTCGGCAAGCATCTTGTCATATAAATCCTGAGACAGAATAACATGGCACGTGGAGCATGCGCAAACTCCCTCACAGGCACCTTCTATTTCAATTCCTGTACGATGTGCCGTTTGGAGCAAGGTTTCTCCAATACGTGCTGCTACGGTTGTTTGAGTATCGTCTGGGTTGACAAATGTGAGATTGATGGTGGGTGCATCTGGCCCTGGACCATCACCGTGATGTCTGATTTGTTGAATTGGGAGTTTGGCAGCCACACCAAGTCGAGATTGTATTAACTTTGCATTATTAGGCGTGACGATTCTGCGCAGCATCATTTGAAAGTCAGAAGAGTAAGAGAAGAAATGTGTGGCTGCATCTTAGGTGTGGGCTAAAGTGGAACTGGAACTGCTGTTTTACCTTTAAAATTTCAATTGAAATTACCTTTGAAGGGTTGCGCGCTGGCTCCAAATCCAAACCCTCTCACCATACCATGGCATCCTCCGCCCCATCAACGCCGCGTCGCCGAATATCCTCCCGCGACCTAGACGCAGACATCCCCATCTCGGGTGGCAGCCGCTCTCGTCTCGGCTCGAATGATATCCCAAGAACATATTCAGGCCTCTACGGCACCGGCGCGGGAGCTCCACAGATGCCCGACGATTTTATTGACGGCGCCGACAAAGCCAGTCACCAGATCTCAAAGGATCCATCGTCGCCATCTAAAAAACACCGCAGTCAATATCAATCCGTATCAAATTTACTCCCATTTGAATTATCACGTAATAGAAACACGGATTGGTTCGTCGAAGCAGGACCGGCACTTTTGCTGACATATCTATCAATCGTATTGACAGTCCTATTGACATTCCTGGCATTTATTCCCGAACCAAAAGTGGCATGGACACTGACCAATATAGTGCACATGTTGGTCACCTTGATATATTTGCATTGGATCAAGGGTAACCCAGCAGATTACATGGATGGGACCCAAGGTGAAATGAACGCCATGACATTGTGGGAACAGATAGTCAGCACCCCTTCAATTCACTTGCACGACTCTCCATCAACAATGCTGCGGAAAGGTGAAGTTATGATGGATGGAGGTGCCACCGGTTCGGGGAGAGATGTGTTGGTCATTATCCCAACGCTCTTGGCACTGGCATCATGTTATGTTGCCGACTTTGAAAAGCTTTATGCAATACCCAATTTTGTTTTATGGGGCGTGGTCATGCTGCCAAAAATGCCATTTATGAATGGAGTTAGGATATTGGGTATTAATAGAACGATTGGGATTGATGATGGAGATTACGAGGAAGAGGATGATGAGCTTTGTGATGACACGGAGGATGATTCGGCTTTAGATAGTATTATTGGTTGTGATTTAAGTGAGAAATCGAATGATGTTGGTAAGGAACCGAAAAAGAGTCGTTGAATTACATTGTACTGGCTGGGTTGCTTTTGGCTACGAGGTCTTCACTCTTCACTCCCCGAAATGAAGAAGTACTCGCTTTGCGATTGAATTGTAGAAAATGATGTGTTAATAGTGCATGAAACTAAATGAGCCTCTTGAATGAGCTATATATGTAGTGCGGGATGACTTAGCCTACCCCGAAACCATAACAATTAACCAGAGAGTAAAAGGCAGGCCGAGAGAGCAGGAGGGAGCACTTCTCTCTCTTCTCTCTTGCTCATCGTCCCGCCATATTTTTGGAACGGCCATCACACGCCAAGCCGCACCAACCATGAAGCTTCATTCAGCCGTCGTTCTCAGTGCAACAGTCACAACTTCTGCTGCTTTCACCTTCACCCGAGGATCTGTCGCAAGCCGATCGAGCTCGCTTGGAAAAACTGAGAAACATAATTCCAGAGAACTGCATGTAGCCAGCATCGACGTCGCAGCACTCGAATCGCCACTGAATTTTTACCCACCGTTACCATCTGACCTCGTTGCCTGTTTCTCCGAGAAAGAATGGGAGCAGAGATGCTCACTCGCCGTCGCTTACAGGATTGCCTTCCTTCATAGCTGGCATGAAAATATCTTCAACCACATCACTCTTAAAGTAGATGGCAGTGAGAACAGCCTAGATGGACCTCATTTCCTTCTCAACGACTTTGGCATTGGTTTTGATGAAATCACAGCAAGCAACCTGATCAAAGTTGACCTGAATGGGATGGTGGTAGATCAGCAAATATCTTCTGAGAGATGCAACATTAATCCTGGGAAAGGGAGGGTATTCAAACCTGGTTACGTTCCTCACTCAGCAATTCACGCAGCACGACATGATGTGCATGCAATTTGGCATGGCCACGATTTGGATGCCTCAGCTATATCACAAACAAAGTTTGGAATATTGCCCCTATCACAGGAGGCAACTTATGTTTTGAATAAAGGACTTTCCTATCATCCATTTGAAGGGTCGGCCAATGATCTATCAGAGCAACCGAGGCTTGTGGCAAATCTAGGACCAACCAATCAAATGCTCATGCTTGAGAATCACGGACCAATTGTAGCTTGTCCAACTTTGGAAGAGGCTTTTCAAGGAATGTACTTCTTGACAAGAGCATGCAAGTACCAAGTCAAAGCATTGGCTGCAGCTGGTGGCGATCTTGGCATGATTAACATTCCAGATGATAGTACAATGAATGAAATGGTGAAGAGAATGGATAAATTTGATGAAGCACCTTCTCAAAAGGAGGACGACGACTCATCTGGAGAAGTTTTGCATGATACATCGGGGCTGATGTTTGCATACGCAAGAAGAACAGCGGAGAAAACTTTTGGTGCAGATTCGATATACAGATGATAGGTCAATAAGTTGTTTGTAGTTTTACTAAGGCGTATGACTTGTATCCCTGTGGACGAATAGCATCCATCACCTCCACGTCAAGACCTAGTGAAGATGCAGCTGTGCACCATGCATCGTACAATACATTAGCTTTGACAGTAGAATCCATTGACGATCTTGGTTCCAAACCAGGAAATCTGTTGACTTCCAAAAGCCATGGCTGTCCAGATGCGTCTAACATAAAATCGAAACCAAGGATCTTTGGTACGCAGCTTAGACACTCATGTTCACAAATGGATGGTGTATCAGTTTCATCGTCACATTCAAATTTGATACTTGATAAATGAAAATGTTCAGATCTTAAAGCAATGTACTTGCTCATGACCAATCTTGCTGCATCTTCAATCTCACCCCAAAGACTGTCATATTTAATGATATTGTCTTTCTTCAGTTCGCTTCTCAAATAATTCAAGTCGTACTGCATTGCTGATCTTCCATCACCTCTACCAGAGTTGGTCATATATTGATCATCTAAAGGATTGTTACTGTCCATTTCTGCAGATGCAAGTTTTACCAGTCCATTTGTAGATATATATACCTCCTCCAGCCTCTCTTCTTCTCTAGTCAGATCTTTCCCTTTTGGAAAGTAAATGGCATATATCCTCAGTGAAAACTTCCGTCCGCGTAGCAGCATTGCTGGTTGTATGAGCTGTTGACACAATGCGGATTCACTGCTTGATGAATTCTTTATTACAGAAGCAGAGACAACTCGATTCCCATGGGATCCATAACCAGACCTATCTTTGAGCATCCAATTATCGTCTCGATTTTTGCATGCATCTTGAAACTGAGATAGCTCTCGTGGGATGACAAAGCTTTGAGGGTAAAATTGTTGTGCTTCTGGAAAAGATCTCAGCACCCTGTGCAACAATAGTTTGTCGTCCAAGTATACCAGAAAAGGATCATCAAAGGCAGAGTTGTTTATTTCGGCAAATTTTTGAATGCCTTGGCCGTCGTTCATTTGGTTCAAGCTAAAGTCTGAAGGTTTTGGTTTCCGTCGAGTTGCAATATACAGCCATTTGTACAGAATTGTGTCGCAGTTATCAGCAGCGTATAACAATAGGCTACGTGCATTGTTCAGATCGGATTCGGAAGTTGATTGCTGTAGTGATACGACCCCTTTCAATCCCGTGATTTCAGGATCTTTTGTTCTATTTGCTGTTACTGATTCAAATTCATTAATGATTTTCAGAGCAGACCTGGCATCACCCAATCTTAGGCAACAAAGTACAGCTCTCTGCACAGCTTCAGAGTGGTTTTGTCGCAGTGTTCCAAACCCAGCGCATTTACAAGCAATATCTGCAAAGATATTTTTTGCTTTCCGGTATCGCAAAAGTCTTTGCAATGATTTCCCCAAGCCCATGCGCACATCGATTTCAGTCTCGGTAACTGTTGTTTGAAATTGCTCCAAGTACTGAAGTGAATGCTGGTACTCTACGATTGCATCTTTGTCACGTCCTATCCTCGTCAATGCGGATGCATATAACGCATGTGCAGCGGCCATTGCATCTTGTGGCAACGGGATATTATTTTGTTTTGTGAGGATGGATGCCCATAATGCACATGCGTCCGATGCAACTGATGGGTTGATGTTCGCTTTCTTTGTCAGATTGATGGCACGGCTCATTTGAATGACGATTGACTCTGATGGCGGCGGATTTACCATGGCCGTGGAGGTGGCGGCTATCGCTGCTGCTATCATTCCAGACACAGCGGGCTTCATTCTCAGGCTCAATCGTTGATTTCTGGTTACGATAAATTTATTTAGAGAGCGGGAGAAAAAATTTAAAAGCGAGGCGAGGGAGGGGGGCAGATTCAGATCAAAATCTGAGAGTGCTTTTATTCTATGGTGCGAGGATATTATTTGTTGGTGCTTTTTGCATCGGTGGCTTGCGTTTGCGCACACAATGTGACCGATAATCATTCGGATGCTGCCGCTAAAGAGATTACGAGCGGCAGCGCTGTAAACGAAGCTTTGATTGCCATCGACAAATCATCCACTCAAAACGACAAGGCCGGATCTGCTGACAAAATCTCGAGCCTTGAGAAAGAGCTAGCCGCAGCCTTAGTTGAGCTAAACGACTCGGTCCAATTAGCAAAATCTCTCCAAAACAAAATCGAACGAATGCAATTAGATCACATCAAAGAACTCAACGAAACGTTCAACGAGCTGGAATCGGTGAGTCAATGATCTACGAATTCATTGCTTGAAGTTATCATTCCTATTGCTAACAGGACGTGTTTGTAGATCTCGACAGAATCTGAAAAGTACAAGAGACAACTGGATCAAAATGAAGAGCGCTGCAAAGTGACTCGAAATCAGCTGACGGAGCGAGAACAAGAACTCAAAGACATGCATTACAATGCTGTGAATCAGTACGTCAACTTTACTCTCATTGGAAGTGACTTGATGGAAATTGTCCATGATGTTGTAAATACAGCACGCCGCCGCATAGACCAAAGGCTCGGTCGTCATTCTCATCACGCTAACCTCAAAATCCATCGATCCAAGCACAAGACGAAGAGCAAGTACAGCAATGCGAAGAAGCAGCTGCAGTTCAAGGCGACATCCATGCAAAGACGCTTCGACCGTCACTGGAAAAAATCATCATACATTCGACCTCTCGTTGAGGAAACTTGGGGCAAGGTGGCGAAGTACACATTCAATGTCTATCATCCCTACAAACCTATCATCAATGATATCAAGCATTCGTTGCACCTCAGCTCCTTGTCTGCAATTGAAGTAACATCGAAAGGTGTATTGAGCTACCTTGACAATCACGTCAAGCGAAAGGAAGACAGGGAACATCAAAAGATAGAGCGCGACAAAGAGATGAACAAACGACACGGGAGGCATCATCGGCAAACTCCTCGTAAAATTCCCAATGATGTCAAGATTTCTACTTCTGGCGAGGTGACAGTTGAACCTCCATACCTTCACAAGAAGATGAGGCCATTTTTCCAATTCATGCTTGACAATAAGGAAGTGTTGGTGACTCAAGGTGCCTCCATGTTGCCTCTATTTCTCGCTTTGTACTTTGGTGATAGCGTTGTCATTGGACTTGTTCTTTACTTTATGATTGGGTTGCCAACTGAGTTGATCTGGATATTTGCTATTGTGAAGCTAGTCCGTCGAGTGAGAGGTTACTGGGTTGGAAGCACCAAAAGCTGACCTGCGTCTCAATAGAAGATGGATGGATTAGAACTAAAGATAAACGATAGTGAAAATATTATGTATTACTTAACCATGCCGTCGCAAGGAGGGAAAGTCCCGCCCCGCTCCCGCATCTCCCTCTTGCTTCCCGCCTCCCGCCCCAACCACACAGAACTCCCGAGGACCCAAAGAAGCCACAGCCATCCGCCATCCACATCCACCCTCACACGCTGCTCTACCGCTACCAGCATTATAAATCCTGCATCAGCTCTAGCACTCGCTCCGCTCACGAAACGCATCTCTAATAAACATTCAAGATGGCTGACGTACAATTCAACAATTTCGGTGAGTCCAAATGGTGTTCATTTTGAGTATTGCAATTTGATGGTGGGATCATGGTGGGATTGACTCTTTCATAGACTTCAACCATGGAGTTCATGCTGAACGGGATTATTTATACTGGAGTTCTAGAGATATTCTCGCTAGATAACTTTGTCTGGGCTTAAATGCTCCCAGTTTTGAGAAATGTACTTGGTACTCCCCAGATGAACTATACTGAGTGCTCTAACACCCACCGGCAACACAGCGGCTTTTTCTTTAATACTTATTGTGCACCTGCAAAACTCATCTGATATTATATCCCATCTCGTATTATAGATGCTTTTCAGGATGCTGCTGACGAAAAGGGGGGGACCCAGGGAGAGAAGGTTCACGTTCGGGTACAGCAACGTAATGGAAGAAAATGTATCACAACTGTAGCTGGTCTTGCTGATGATCTTGATATCAAACGTATATGCAAAGCATTTAAGAAAAACTTCTCATGCAATGGTGCCGTTCAGAAAGATGAGGAAGATAAAGAGGTTATTCAATTGAGTGGGGATCAGCGTACCAACGTGAAGGAGTTCTTGGTTGATCAGGAAATTTGCCATTCAGACACTATTGTGCTTCATGGTTTCTAATGCTCTAATTGATATTTCTTCTGTGTCCGGGGTGTCCAGGTATGTTGGGGACTAAAGTAGTTATTATTTATTTATACGAAGTTCAGTCATCTTACTAAATCAATAAAAGGTGCTGCGAGAGTGTTATTCCCGAGTGCCCAAGTCTTCACAATCACACACGTTCGTTGCGTCTCTACACCAGGTTAACACCCTTTTTATCCTCACCAAGGACACTCTCATCAACAGCACTCATCATACTTATATTGCTAAAACTCATGTTACCCTTGAGTGACAGCTCAGATGATGGAGGAGCAATGTTTTTGGTCATCTCGGAAAACTCAATGTCTTGTTGCAGAATAGATGCTTCTGACAATGTCAAAGTAGACACGTTTCTCCTATTCGTAGTTTCATCTTCTTTCGAGGGAATAACAGTCGGTATGCCTGCGTTAAAACTCCTCATCACAGTCTTCCGAATTGGAAACCCCATTGATCTGCTGCTCCCGCAAAGAGCTGGACTATCAGGAGATTCCATGGATGTTTTCAAATCAATGCTATCTCTTTTAGGTGATTCTGAACTGTCATTGATATCAAGATCCCTTATGCTGCCGATGTCCAATGACATGGCTGAGACATTCTCGGGTTTGAAGCTAACCCTGCTCAAACGTTTACCTGAAGCTTCGGATAGATCATCAGCTGCCTTAAGAGTAGAAGCCTCATCCTTATCTTCAATGGTCATTAGGGACATGTTCATTAGAGATTCTCCTCTAGTTGTCAACCCTGACCAACTCTTGTCAGATGCATTTGACACACGAGGCTCTGGAAAGTCAAACTTTACGCGACTCGTGCTGTCTTCTTCAAACACAAGATCCTCGAATGCCTCAATAGCATCGATTCGAACCAACCCTTGAGACTTCCTTCTTATCATATCTGTCAATTGTTTGCTCATTTCATCCGACTCCATATCAACCACATCATCACTGAGTAACTTGCGAAGCGCATCGGTGTCATACGAGTTCATTGCAGTGTCAAATGAACTGATTGTATCCCTATTTCCTCTGCCATCGAGGTATGGGTCCCAAGACTCTTCACCTGCATTATTTGGCTGCGCGAAATCAGCACACTGAGGTTGGTCGAGGTATGGCATGTTGTATGGCAAAGGTTCCATGGAATTAACGTCATTGTTGGAAGCAAGGGTAGGCACTTCAGTGCGCTCAGAGAATACCCCCATTTGATTTGGAGAGGAGAGGAATTCAGTGTGCTGGTGATTGGCAGCTGGCCTCCCCATGACAGCTTGAGAAGAAATATGTTCATAACTGTTACCATTGCCCAAGCTACCGTTGTTAAAGTTTGCATTGTCATAGTATTGGACAGGTGGAATGGGCATGTTGGGATTTGGGTCTTGCTGCCAGTTGATTGGCACATTTCCTTGCTGATGCTGCATCTGCATAGCATGCTGGATTGCCATAATATCTGTCCTGTTCATCGTTGCTCTTCGTCTGGCATGGGGACAATTAGGTCCGCAAGAGGTCATCGATCCAGTAGCCGGATCGTACAGAGATTGAAGAATCTTACATGCATAAGCCAAGAACGTCTGCTCACTGATAACTTGCTTGTATTCGGCGACTTTCTCTGCACCAGACGCCTTCACTTCTTCTGCTGCCAGCTTCGCACGGATCTCTGTCTGCCCTTCCCTCAATGCCTGGCTGGTTTTGTCCCACGCACGTTTGTCTCCAATATCGAAGTTCCCACTTTCTCCCTCTGCCTGAAGAAACCGCCCCCCAAAATTACGGATTGCCGCAACGATTGCTTTGGATATCTTTAACTTATCGAACTTAGATGAGGTTGCGTAGAGCTCCTGATTCATACATATCCTTCAGTAATATGCTCATAATATTTCTAAATTATATGACAGCACTTTCACTTACCTTGTTCAGATACACCAATTTCCGGTACGTAACATTACCACAGTGATTCTGCGTCCCACTCCCCCGTCCCATGACAACATCCTTGCATGTGACATCGGACACGGGCTCCTTGCTGGGAGGCATCGGATGTTCGTCTTCTTTCTTACTCTTCATTCTCGAGAGCGTTTTCAAGCTTTTTTATGAATTTCAATTGGGATATTGTTAATCTCAGCTTAGGCGCTCAGGGCGTTAAAAGTGATGGTTCTTCGGTTTGATTCAGGATGATATTTTTGCAAGAGTGAAACAGATGCAAGGTACGAATAGCCTACACCCACTTCCCCATGCTTGATTTTCTTGAGCGGTCTTGCTTCACAAAAAAAGCAAGAACATGAGCTACCTAATTACTTTTTTGCAGCAGTTCATTGCAATAAAGTGTGTGCGGCGTGAGTACACAAAACGTTCCTTGCCTTCAACATATGATTTCACATCGATTCACAAATCACGTGACCTTTGAGCTCAATGTCACGTCAACCTGAAATGAAGCACACTGTGGCTACAATGCTGCAGATTATTTGGTTTGAATCAAATCACGTGAGCAAAGCTAGATAAAGAGAGACAAACAAACGTGATTTGAGTAACGTTATCTTAATCGTGAAATGTCCTCATCTCTGTCAAAATCATTTCTCCCCGCCCTTCTCAGACCCCAGTCGCCCCGCCTCCTCAACATCATGCCTCTTCCGTTCTTCTGATTCTGATTCATCTTCACAACTGCAATTTCTTATTTTACTTCAAAAAATCTTACCGAACCATGATATACTTACATCCCAACCATTTCAAAAGGCATGGATAATATCCATGCCTTTACGTAGGCTACGATTTGTTTTGAACGCAGCCAAAAGGCATGGATAATATCCATGCCTTTGAGGCGAGTCTCCACGTAGGAATCGTTCAAAATGTGTGAGATGCGAAGCCTATGATCTACCAATTTCTTTAACTCTTACAAGAGTCCGACCCCTCTGTGCCATTTTGAATGAATTCCTATCTCATGCCATTCATAAGCCTATGAATTTGAATCATCTCGAATTTGTGCATAAGAAAAGATTTTCACACCTAAATTTAATACCGATCTGTATGTTCGTATTTGTAAATTAATACCTTAGATGAATTTATTTTTCTGTGAAACACAATATGGCTACTACAGAGGAATCGAATACAATTCAAAGGCATGGATAATATTTAATAATATCCATGCCTTTGAGATCCCCAATTAGCTTGGAAAAAGGCATGGATATTATCCTTGCCTTTTATGGTTGGGACATCTACCTACTTTAATCCATACTACTGAATACATACCCGCTGTGTCTGCTACTGTGCCGAAGCACTAGTTGGTGACTGGCATCAATTTTTAATTCCTGCAATCGTAACTCCTGCAAAAAAGTACCTAATAATGTCAGTCATAGGTGACAGATGAAGATGATTGTCTCTTGCCGCGAGAATCAAGCGTCGTCCGCCTCTCCAAACATGATACTTTACCCACATTTTGAGGGCATCAAACTATCAAACTGGTTTAGTTGCTGACACCCCTCCAGAAGTCTCTTTTGTGGCAGTTGAAACCCTTTGCGCCACTGGGGAGGGACCCAGTTGCGCACCCCAATAAAATATCTACTACAAAACCAAGGGGTCTGTAACCGGATCAAGTTTGTTGTTGTCGTCGTCCCCCCAAATCAAAACATTTTCACGTGACATTTTTTAACAAAGTAAGAGCCTAATTATAAAAGTTAGTACTATTCGTATCAACCTTAGGAAGGATTGCAAAGGCGTGTCCTTTGCAATCCTTCCTCCCGAAAAACTCCGGTCTTATGGAAAACATATAATCTGTATTATCCGGAGGAGGTGCTTCTGGTCTCAACAAGAACTCAAAATTCCAACCTTTACTAGCCTTCAATTTCACTCTTCTCATGATTTCACTTTAACTTTTCACAGCGCACATGTGCAACACCCAAGGCAATCTCTACTCCTTCTCTTTTGTCGTCACACACACCTACACTACCCCCATTTTCATTTTTCACCTGTGAACAAACAGTGTGTCCGCTCGAGTGCGCAGCACTTATGTCCTTGCAGTATGAACAAGGGTCTAAATGAATCCAAGGAGCAAAACCCAAAGGTTGTTGTTGATCTTCTCAATATAAAAGCAAATGCCAACCTTTGAAAAGGGTGACTGAAATCTCAGACCTGCATAATATAGTAGAAGTCTATTAGTTTTTGCAACCACATGTTCACTCTCACTCTACATAAAGCCATTTATACTCAACAGGAGTCCTATGAGTGTTGTTTCAATGTGCAACCAGCTCCTGGTGGCCCAACTGTGTCACACCATGTCTTGTTTTGGACTGAAGTTGTTGGGGAAAGTTTGGCTTTTGGCTGTGCACCCCAAGATCCAAGCCAAAATTGATGGCGCTTCTACTATAATAACTGGGTCATAAATGCCAGGTGAAGTTGCAGCATATGAACAATTTAGTCATGTTGTGATTATGCTGGTTTTTATATCCAGAACCACAATTTCAAATGAAAACAATGCTAATGTCATATGAGGGGTTTCTCCATCTTAACAGCAACACACCCACTTCCGTTGCTATGCTGATTTGTTATACTTCCTGAGCCTCGACTGCAGGAAAATCAACATAAACATAAGCTTATTCTTTAGCATTGTTTGCAGAGCAAGTTGTATGGAATAGCTAGCGTCAACACACTGCTTCCTCCTGCTGGATTACCCTAGAGAGAGTCTCAGAAGAGGCCTGTTCTTGAATCAGAAAACATTAATGCTTTAGCCTTTTGTAGCTTTTAGTACAATGTGTCACCGTCAGTGTGGTTCCTCTTACTCTTCTTGATATTAGACCGATGATGAATAATGATAAAGAACCTAGGTACAGCACTTGCTGGAGGGTCAAGGCAAGCAGGCTTTCGCGGGATTTGATTTTTGGATTCTTCAAGTCGAAGAAGCCATAAAGAAGCCTAGAAAGCCATAAAGAGCCAAAAAGGAGCAATAAAAAGCCATAAAGAGCCATAAAGCCATAAAGAGCCAAAAGTTGATGCCAATC
>JALLPI010000458.1:0-19595 GCA_036939935.1 Cyclotella atomus | reverse complement strand
ACCCAGCTGCGCAAACGTTTGCAAACGCCCAAAAACCGACTTCCTTCGGGGTGCCGGCGGCTCAACAAGGTGGTTAAAACCAAGTATCTATTATTATCGTTTTTATACTTCGTGTTTTTGCAATACAAGACATGATGAGAAAATATGAGCTCTTGCATTTTGTTGATATTGATAGATTAATGAAACCATTTTTTGCCCATAAAATTTTTCATTTGTTGTTGGCGAAACTGCTACTCTGTAATGCGAGGGAGGAACGACCGAGCTGCGATCATAGCATTGTTGCATATTTGGCTGATTGTTGTATCACAATAAAACCCGATATCATTCCTTTGAGACATTTCACTGATTCAGTAGTTCCTACTCTGTAATGCGAGGGAGGCATGATTGAGCTGCGTTTATAGTATTGTTGCATCAAATACAAATACATTCCCAACAAACAGCAGAATAGTACAACATGCATAAATAACAGTAAAAAACCATCAAAATACAGCAAAAACGAGCCGCTCCCTTGGCGTTTCCAGCACATCAATCGACACGCAGGATACAAACAGACAAATATCAAGCAAAAGATGGGGTCAAACGGACCAGTACGAGCCGAGATACGGCCAAATCATGGTTTGGGAGCTCGTCCACAAATAACAATACAAAACCGCCAAAATACAGCAAAAACGAGCGGTTAATCGACACGCATGATAAAAACGGAGAAATATCAAGCAAAAGATGGGGTCAAACGGACCAGTATGAGCCAAGATACGGCCAAATCATGGTTTTGATGTGTGGTGAGCTGAATTGTGTGTGCTGAATAATTGTGGTGAATCAAAAAAGAAGTCACCAAAACAGGTCTGCACAGGAATTAGACGGTAGAGAAAAATGAATAGTAAAACCGCAGCTTTGTATATAATTCTCTAATACTGACATGTATAACTGAATATGAATATTAGGGCAAATCAGCAGATAGAGCAGAAATAAATAGAAAAGAACTCAGGACACAATGGGACACAGGGTACAACTGGACACAATAATAAGTATAATCAAGTCATCAAAGGGTTGCCTGATACTAGCTGCCATCGTATTGCTGCCCAGCTCAATTACGCTGCGACGCAAATACTGGGTCCATCTAGTTCTGAATCACTTAAATGTGGAGAATCAGTTGAGATATTGGAATCGATCTGCCGGGCTCTTCAAGAATTAACTCCTGTAATGGATGATTACGAGTCAGACGATTTGTCAACTTACTATATCATGCAGAGCACAACTTTTTGATGATGCTTGCTCAGGGATATCTTTGCTTAGGAAAGAAAGAAAAGGCTCGAGAGTATGATGACATGCTCATTGAGTGGGGCACCAAGGAGGGAATTTGAACTGCGGAGGAATCAAGAGACTTGTTGGAATTCAGAGTAAGCAACTGTTATCCATCAGGGAGTAATTACAATACAACGAACAGGCTCGTGTTCGGAGGCTCAGAGAATTATATGAGTCGTCGGTGGGCACCAGAGGAAAATATCATCCCAATGCCATTGTAACTGCGGCATGAATTGGCAATACATATATACAACAAAAGAATGAGATGGAGGCCATTTCTTGGTGCGTCTACTCTCTCAAATCATTTGTAAGAGATGTACAGCATTAGTGAGCTACCTCCTTTTTTTGAAATAGCAAGCTAATTTAGTAAATGGTAGATTTAGGCTGCTTATGGTCCGCTGTCGCTATTACTCATAGTGTGTGTTTTGTAGAGGAGATCCATGGCTTTTCAAAACCGCGTCATTTTGACCAACGGCCCATTTTAGGCCGAGATAACATATGGCGCGAAGGATATTTTGGCGGGATGATCAGCTCACTAAAGCAAGTTATGTAGATAGCTCAGTACGTAGCGTCCCCCCACACACACAAAAGCAGGAAAAGCACATCTCGCGTTGATGCCGCCTAAGGAGAAGGCTTCGGCGGCTGCCAAATGACGGCCTAAGACCACCGAGCCAGCCGACAATGGGAGGATGGGCAAGAAGTTGAAGGAGGCTCTCCTATTGGTGCGTATTCTGTTGTTGATTGATTGCCGATATTCTCTGCAAATGGCAAAAATGAGCTCACTCTTCGTTCGATGTTTGACGCTTAGGTTACCGAGATCGACCTGGCACCAAGGGTGGTGTTGAAGCTCTTTGAGAGGGCATGCTTCGAGGGAGACTCTCGATCTTGGGTATCAGCAAGGCGCTGGGCCCGTTGATCTCCGAAGTTGCTGAGGCATTGGTTCCGGCCGAATCAGGAACGAACATCGCCATCACCGCTACTGCCTCCTCCGTCACGTCCGCTCCCACTCTCAGAAAGGATTCTGAAGAGGTGCCTGCTGGGCTCACTGATCACTGCAAATCCGATGAAGTGGCAATTGTTTGAGTTGCTCGAGGGCCAACTCTCCCATTATCAGCGAAAAGAAGCCAAAAAGCTCAAATTCGAGGCGTCGAATTGGCCGCAAGATCTAACTCAAAGCCACACGTACGAGAGAAGATTATGGTGCAACCCAATCTGATAAAGGGTGAGTGTATTAGTATTGTAATGATGGAGACGGATGATAAAAGAGTGAACTCAACCCAACAAATCAGTTTCGAAACGCAATTTCAGTTCACTCAGTATACAGCAGACTTGGGTCATACAACAATCTACCTTGATGGATACTCGGCAATTCACGACACGTGTGGCAAAGGCTCCAGTGAGGAGCGAGGGGGACACTGCAGCTGCAGTTGTCACATGAATTGTTACATGAATCGCAACAATTGAATGGAGAGGTACTGCAGCGCACTCCGATATCCAACGCGAGACATGGGAGTTTGGGGAGCTACAAGATGTTGCTTGCGATGTGTACGACCAGTTCCAGGATGTTTGTGTATTGTGGAAAGGACCTCAAGAAGCTCAACAAATCAGAACTCAAGACTCTTATCAAGTTCATTGTGCCTTTGGAAGAACCATGTTGACAAGAAATGTCCCTCCACTACTTCAAGAGCGCGGCTACAATGATCGCTCGTCTCAAGTACTGTGATCAGCCGTGGTACAAGTACATCTAGGTCCCTTCGGCGGATGAAGAGTCTGGTGAAGAAGACGAGGCAGGAGATGACTAATCTGCTGCATGTGATTAGATGGTACTCATAGTTTTTGCTACGTATAAATTCATTAGAGCTTCAGTTAGTGCATACCAATCGAACTATTTGCTAAATGTGATGTAGTTTGCCACTTGAATCATTGTCATTGACCTCATATTGACTGAGATATGACCATTTCTATTTTTTCCATTTTTTGCACAAATTAGCATGGTAAAAGCAAGGAGCTGACTAATGCTTTAGGCGCATCAAAATTGAAAAGATAGTTTTAATGCAGAACTCGACTAATAATTGAAAGATGGACACCAAATTTTGGACTGACTCCCCCATCATACTCAACTTTGCCCACTGCTTTGAAGGCTCATAATGCACTTGGAAAAATTGCCAGGTTTTTGGGTCACTAATACTGAAAATTGATATTTCTGTTAGGAGGCTCAGGAGTGTCCTTAACCAAAGATGTCTCAGCCTGTCTTGGGAATCGGAAGATCTTAATTGAATGCAAATCGAGTGTCTTGAATTGTGACTTAGAGTAGAATAATTATTTAAATATATAAACAGTAGAAAACAGTGAACCGGACTAGGTACTCCTACTGCTTCTCAACAATTTCATGTTTATTAACTAAACCATAATGCGTTGCCTGAAAAAGGCTAACCGATGCCCTTGAGAGAGCCACGAGAGTATTGGGTCCTGATCCAGATACAATTAAGATTAAGAAGAGCTACCTCAAGATATCCCAATTTTTCTCTCCAAGGAAAGGCACGTTGGTAACAAAGAACCCGAATCTAAATGCTACCGTAGTCACTATTCTACCAAGGATGGACTGAAGTACATTGCTGAAACCCAGGCTGGCAAGCTGAAGGTACTTCCATCACAGCTCATTTCGCTCAGCATACACCCGTCATTTTGACTAGAAACGACACTTCTTTTGCGGTGTTGATAGATTCATTTCTCGAAGAAGCTGACAAGTACCGAGTCTTCATGGATGCTGGTATTGACGATGCTGATGCACAACATTATGCTATTGTAAACAGGTATTCTGTCCGTGTGTTCTCTGGAAAGCAAAGCCAATGGTTAGAACATCTACACAGTAGTTGATCAATTGAAATTGTTGACGTATTATACGATGCAAGAGAGCTAGGTTTGGTTCGAGGTTGAGCCATGTAACTGCATATTGCATACACACATTGGAAGACATAGACCAGTGCATTATTTTTCTTGATCAAGCAACGACTGGCTAGCGACATCTCTTTCTGATCATGTCTTTGTAGTTCACAATCAGTAATGCATTCATTATATCTACGCCCTGGTTTTCTCTTTAACAGCCTTACTACACGAAAGACTAATCATATTGATAATAGTGATGAGCACTTGCATTTCTACCGTCATCACTGCACCACAAGTTGTACAACACGAATCCATTCCTTTCACCGCGTTCTCGCCATGCTTCACATCCGTAATCCAACTCTGACACAGCGCCTGCATTACTTCCTTTATAGAAAGTGCTGACAAAATTATCAATCATATCAAGTGTCACAGTAAAATCCCTGTCATTCCATTTGAATTCATGTTCATGAGTGACTTGCAAACAGTACTATAATTCAGTGATGTTGGCTCCTTCTTTCATGTGATAATAGTTAGGTAGTTCTTCACCTGAAAAGTTATGCATATCGTAGTCTGACTTGTTATGACAGAGAGGTACACTTTCACGTGATAAATAGTAGCCTGCCTCGTTTATGTCGGTGTTGTGCCACATTATTCCCATTGGACTGGTGTATTGTAAAGTTAGAAGGTAGGTTGTAAAAATATATCAACAAAATATTAAGATACCACTTACGTCGGATGATCTTTTCTATTCACCCAGCCATCGCCATGAACTGGGATTTTCCAATGTGATTTGTCAGGAAGCCACGGAAGCAGTTCCACAACTACCGAATTTGATTTCAGTAGTACTCCCTGAGTGAGTTGAGAGCCATGAATACCAATCAGAGCATCAATAGATTGATATAGTACCAGCTGTTCTTCTATCGATGACAGTGGTTGTTCTGTACCAATGCTGATGAAATTAGTAGGCAAATTTGCCACATCAACCTCAACGCACACGATCCCAGCACTGTGGTATTGTTTGTTGCAATGTGATATTGTCTCATTGATGTCTAGCCATTTTCTTCGATCTGATCTTTGAGATAGGCCAATGATTTTGTAATCATGCTGGTTTAATGCCTGTTCACCTTCGGAAGAGAAAGGCTTTACAGCAGAACCAATCAATTGTTTCCTATATGCTTGTACATCTAGGTGCAAATTCGGATGTGTACTTTCTAACGTCTTGACAAGTGCAGATCGAAGATCTTGCCAGACATAGCACCTTTCAGTTGCCAGCAACTTTGTCTTTTGATTGTAGCCAGCGTTACAATGCTTTTCAGGGTTGTCCGCAATGAAATGATACGGAATCAAATTTAACTTTGTGTCTCTCTCACTTGGATCACTATCTCCATACGTGTAACCACAGAAAACCAATCTTCTGTAACACTGACACATTTTGACATTCGAAATGTAATCAATCCAATGCTTGACATTATCACCAAACGGAAGGCCCATTGTATATAAATAATGCGAGTCAAGTACTTTTTGATGTATATCCGAGAAGTGAATGTAGAATTGGACTTCTTTTTCATTCGTACTCGTTGAATTTGAAGATGACATGTAATCTTGCATCAAATGATGGAGCGGCAGCATAATGCGCTGATAATATTCTCCCATCATTCGTATGTGTCTGCCGCTGATCACAACATGATTTGTAACATTGGATATCATGCATTTCTTTGGATGCAACTTAGTAATGGTTTCTTTAGGCATGTCTGGAGATATAAAAGGACCAAGCCTTCCAGGCATGGAGAAATGCTTGGGCTGGTGTTTCGCTTCACTACAAGAACTTCTTCTATCATTGGAGAAGTAGAACCACTGAGATTTTCTAAGATTGCAAATATTCTCTACTACAAAGCAAATATTGTCACGATCCCATGGAAATAACTCGGCTCTGGAGTTTTGTGATGAAGTTGTGTTTTCTTTCTGTCTGTCAGGATTGCTTATACTCTCTTGCAGGCGATTATAGCCACGCTGCTTCTGCCGCTGCTCTCCGTTAGCCCCAGAGATAGGGTTTGCCAAATTTTGCTCGATCAGTTCACCCGGCACAGAATGCACAAGATATCGCTCAAATGAACTATCTGAATTATCTCGAGGAAAAGTATCGCGACAAATACAACTGCCAAAGACCTCCTTAGGAGTGAAAGCTTCTGAGTGCGAGGCATGGGCTGTTGTTTGTCGGTCCATCTCTCTCCTTCGTCTTTCGTCTCTCACTTTCGCTTCCCACCCGCCATATTTACCTATTCGAGGGAAAAGATTTTATTAGAGAACCATATATATAATTATACTGTAACTTACATGACAGGTAAAGATCGGTGCAACGAACCCTGACGGTCAAGGATAGCCTCCTCTGCCTCCGATGTTCAGTCCGATTCTCTAACGCCAGCCGCTTCACCGGCGGTAGCCGACGTTGCTCCATTTGTGGACTTACAGAGAATCTTATATATGGAAGGTATAGAGTAGGTGCACGCTTTCGGCAGATGCGAGGTAAGCTAGATTCTATTTCTCAGTGCTATTGAAATATAAGCTGCCTCTCTGTTTCACGTGCTGCGCAACATATTCATCTTTTCCACTGCAGGCAAATTATTCAATAAGCATCCAGCGCTACATTAGGTCAATTTCAACACTATATGTACTTCCAAAATGGCTCATGGTCGTCGCCTCTGCCAGAATTCTACTCACCAAATACTATTCTGGTTCATGTTTTGCTGTCTACTTCTTTCAGTCACTCAGATCATCGTTGCGAACCTGAGCAGATCTGATCAATTTTGGATTCCGTCATCTCCAAGTGAAAGTGCTAGCAGCTCAACTGCCTCTGCTCCTACCGCTGCAAGGGGTTAGTACAATTGCACGGTGATGATTTGCACGTGCAAGATTGCACGGGTGTGCTGCACATGATTTGCCCGTGCAAATTTCCACGGGCAAGAGTTTGCACGTGCAATTTTACCTGTCATGACAGTGGATCAGTCCATGCTTTGATCAAGGAAAATATACATGCCGTTTAAGGTATGCGAGTGCGCACATTAGACTCCACATCAACTCTTCAGCTACTTTTGCATATTGTTATCTATTATAAATTGCAAATAGGCACTGACACAATCCTTCTTCTTTCATTTGTTTCACTGTTTCTACCGTAGCGTTGCTTGTATCCGTCGGGTTTGCATAAACATTGGACGGCGTGAACGCTGACGTTCAGCTCTTGCATTTTGAAGTGCGTAGCTTTGGCGACAGACGCAATGGCGCGGAGCTATGGAGCGACAAGATCGGCACTGGTCGCATACCTTAAACGCATGTATGTTTTGCTTGAGCAAATTATGGAATGAATCACTGACATCAGAAGAGTTTGCCCGTGCACAACCGTGCAAATTATGACCGTGCAATTCTGGAAACCCTGTATTGGACAGTGTGAATATTACATGCATCTTGCATAAAGAGCCCGTTGCATCTCCCAAGATACGAGGCCAGTCTGAGTCAAGCTGAACGGTTGCTGAGCAGTGTTGGTACCAACCAAGCGGCAACCGGCAAAACTCAAAGCTGCTCATCTTCAATTTCAATTGTCAAAGGTCGAAGGCGAGTACCGCTTTGACTTAGTCTGAGAGATCTGAGTACACAGGATTTTTAGGATTTAGCATCAACAATCATGCCGTGCATTAGGATGGAGGGCTGGCTCCCCGGCTACATCCCCGCTAGATGTAGTTGTAGAGCTCGCTGTCAGCTTTCCGTAGCTATGGTACAATCAGCGTTGGAATTCGAGCACGGGAACCATTGAACGTTGGTGAACCGATTTTGCAGGAAGCTTAATGGAGAATTTTCATTTTGTAGCCGCTTCTGGGGGCTTTGGATGGTGTTGATCGATAGAGTTTGATCTGGGGATCACGTAGATAGCTGAATTCAGGGGAAGTCAATCGTCTTCTTTGCTTTCGCCCACGCTATTAAGTACCTTTAAAATCAATTGCTTTTATTAATGATTTTAGAGGTAACCCGTCAATTACGCGTCTTAACCACAACCCGCCTGGACAGCCACCCAAATAGCAACATGCACAACTCACTATCACTTCCATCACGCATCTCCCCACATTTTCAATTCATCCGCCGATCTACATCAGTCTGCCACGTGGAGGTGCAGCTGCAACATCTGCAATTGATCTGTTGGGTGATGGCCGTGGTGCCTCATTGGACAGCCTGCAAGATGAGGATATTGATCGGATGGTCGAGGATTTGATTGCTGGTGTTGATGATGATAGTGATAATGAACAGTCCGAGGAGGCAGAAGAAAATGATGGCGACGCTGTGGACTTGATGGGTGAAGGAGATTTAGGAGCTTCAGATTTAGATGATGTGTCCGAGCAAGAGGAGTCTGCTGGAGAATCAGATTTAGGAGCTTCTATTAATTCAGATGATGATGTGTCTGAGCAAGAAAAGAGTGCTGACGAGGAATCAGATGTCGAATCAGTCGATGCACCAGAGAGTAATTCACTTGATGATACAGTGACTGAAGCTCAATTGAAAGACACTTCTGACCTGTCAACAAAGGAGCACAGTCGAGAATGTAGCAATAATCAACCTGCAACAATCAGTACACAATCTCAATATCATCCATCGTCAACACGCAAATCAAGACAAATCAAACCAAACACAACAATCCCCACCAACGCATACTACCGCTTCCTAGTCCGCCGAGGTCCCAAAGGACACATCCTAGCCTCCTTTTCACTCGTCTCCATCCAATGGATACACACCTACCTTCCCTTNCAATTTTTGATTCCGTCATCTCCAAGTGAAAGTGCTAGCAGCTCAACTGCCTCTGCTCCTACCGCTGCAAGGCCCATAACTGTATTCTATAACGTTTATGCAGATCCAGATCGTATTGACAATGCACGAGACATTGTATCAGAACAGATGCAGCATATAATGCCAGAACACCGAGTCTTCGTTCGTTCCATCGGGGCGCAATTCCCAATCGAAAATGCAACACGAATTCAACATGACCAAGAGGGTTCTGAATTCGAAACGCTGGGCATCCTTTGGAATTATTGCCATGATTCTCCTCACGCAGAGAATGACACAGTGGTCTACATTCATAACAAGGGGTCATTCCATCCTTCCAAAGTAAACACCATGTTTCGACGATTCATTACACCAGGAGCTCTCTCGAGAGAATGTTCTGAAATGCCTCCAGAGTGCAACATTTGCAGCTTTCGTTTCTCACCGTTACCGCATCCTCATTCTCCTGGGAACATGTGGGCTGCGAGGTGTAACTATATAAAGTT
The DNA here is from genome assembly GCA_036939935.1 of Cyclotella atomus. NCBI lineage: Eukaryota > Bacillariophyta > Thalassiosirophyceae > Thalassiosirales > Thalassiosiraceae > Cyclotella > Cyclotella atomus. Next base: position 10,101 of record JALLPI010000458.1, on the reverse strand, counting down.
ATTGCTTGACCCCAATAAGTTTGAGTGGGAGATGGGACGATTTTATAATATCAGTAAGATGAAAGAATATTCGGCTGCAATTGGGACAGGTCGGTATGCGGCCGAGCATTGGGTGCATTCTCACCCTGCTGTAAGTCCATGTGATTTATCAACGGGGTAAGGTTGATTCTTGTATGCATTATTTTTGAATGGACCCTTTATTCAAAAGCCATTTTGCTTGTTTGAATAAAGTCACTATGCGTGGGGATACAAGGGGATTGCCACAGCTGAGTATAAATTGGAACAAGCACCTCGATACAATAAAACAATGTTTATGGTGTACAGTGGCAGGGAATATTGGGTTGAATCGATACGGTGGCTTCATGTTGGTCATAGGTTGAAGGAATACATTTTTCTTTACAACCAGACCCCTCCTGAGACATGGTTTGGCTGGAGTTTTTACAAGCCAACCAAGGGTGACTGATGAAGGATGATAAGTAATTTACATCTCCAGAATCACAAATATAATCATGCAATTAACATCTCCAGAATCATAAATACAATAGTTGTGCAAATAATCTTCACTTATGCAATGTACTCAAGTCGACTTTGATCGTTTTGACATCGCAAGTATGAGTTCATTTGTCAGTGACTCTGACTGGTACAACTTTCCAATGGACCTCTTCTCAACCGCCTCATCAATATGTTCAGTCAGAAATTTCAAAGCTGCTTTCTTCAACTCGCCGCAATTCTTTGCATCGGAATATAATATGGTATCCGCAACATTGTGAACTGTTACCTCAAAGATTTGCACATATGTCAATTCAGCTGCCAGTTTGAGATTATCTAGACCATACTTATCCGACGCCTCAATTAAAGCTTTAGCAGCAACATCGCGTTCGGGCATATTGATGTTTTCTCCATAAATATACTCGAGCATCAATCGGAAGATTTCAGGATTGACATCATCAATGGGCACAGGTTGTGTTTTGTCGAGATAGCGAGCTCGGGCTTATTGCCAACATGGATTTGCATAATATCTAGTGAGGGATAAAGATTGAGAGGCTGATGAGGGGCAAATTCGCGGGCATTTTTTGCTCAATTTCAGAAAGGTATATCCATGTCGACACACAGATTGTTACCTGTACTATATCAATCAGAAGTCACGCGGTCTCTCCTGCTTTTTCGGTACTTTCCTCCGCAACCAAGTGAAAGTAACTGTCATATTCTACAGCTAGCTATTTATTAAGATTGCAATGGCGACTTACTTGCTACTAATCATAACATGCTTCCAGCTACATGTTTACTCTTTTGCTTGGACATCTCATCACACATCATGTGCACCATTCACATCACGAAATCATTTGCAACGTAACTCAAGAGCACTACAACCATCAGCAATCTGCCTGCGAACATCAACATCATTGTCTTCTTATGAAACATGGGGCGATGGCAATCTCCAACCAGAAACGTTTGAAGAGCTCTATTCTCCATCTCGTAAGCTGTCAGCAGATGATGAAGATGGACCTTTCATTCCATCCTGGCTGATTGATAGACTGGCCGAATTGGGATTTACAAGACCTACATTGCTGCAGAAGAAGGCTTTGGATGTATTATTGCCCACGCTTGCTGATTCATCTTCCAATGAGGACCAAAATGATTACGGCAGTATCAACGAACGGACGGCTGAAAGGAATAATTTGAATGCACCGGATGCAATTCTACATGCTCAGACTGGCTCCGGTAAAACATTGGGTTATCTCATTCCACTACTGTCACGTATTGACATGTCGCGATCCAATATAGTTCAGGGTGTGATTGTTGTACCCACACGAGAATTGGGATTGCAAGTTGTGCGTGTCGCTAGAAGATTATGTTCTGCTGCTTCCGTTGTGGATGAAAGTGATGGTGACATTCAATCATATGATGATGATGAGACAAAAGAAGATGCAATCGACTCAACAGACGATGCAACAACAGTAGACTCTACCAAAAAGAAGATTGTCATCATGCCATTACTCCAAGGATCATCCACTACACGCCAACGAGCATGGGCGTGGTCTTCTCCGCCCCACATTGTCATAGGTACACCGTCCGAACTTCAGCAAGTTGAAAGGGTTAATAGCTCAATAGAGCAAGATGGCAAGACTTACAAGGTATCCAGTGCGGAAGAGGAAGAGAATCGAGGATTAACGAGGAATTATCGACAAACCATCTTGGCTTCGGCGACTATACCCCAACATAATCATTTTATGAAACAATGCGTTAGGAATGGGTGGACGTTGAAGGAACCGGTGAGAGTGAATGTCAGTCCTGGAGCGTTGGTGCCACCGACGTTGAAGCATGTTTATGTTGTTTGTAGTGAGAAGAAGAATAAGGTGGGTGGTATGAGGAGGTGGCTTAAGAAGGAATTGGGAGCTGTGGAGGGTAGTACAACGTCTCCACGAGTAATTGTCTTTTGCGATCCACGCAGACCGCTTGACGCTCTGGCTGATGTTTTAGCACGAGATTTTAATGGAGTAGTTTGGAAGGAAGGGTACGGAATGGCACAGCAAGAAGGATATGATGCCGTGATTTCAATACTGAGAGCGGATGACACAGTGGGTGCTCGTGCTGCTGCCATGATGGGATTTCGTGGTCCAAATGAGAGTGGGAGTTACTCATCCTATGTTGGCAATCAAAGGAGTAACACTGATGGAGTTGCTACAGAGAATGGTGAAGGGCAACGCGATGATGTACTTAGATTCCTGCTAGCTACAGACCTGGCAGCTAGAGGACTGGATCTGCCCAACATTTCCCATGTTATGAACTTTGATTTGCCCAATGATAGTGATGGAGACACGTATGTTCATCGTGGAGGAAGGGCAGGTCGATTGGGCAAGCCTGGAAAGGTTGTATCTTTAATTACAGCAGATCAAGAGTTTGTACTGGAGAGATTGGCTAATAGACTGTCGCTGGATATACATTGTGTGTCTAGGCAAGTTGCGAAGACAAGCAAGCAACCAAGATAACAATTAATGTGGACCATACATTCTCATACATTAAACAGCTTCCCAGTTAAGTATACATTACAGAGCTATCGTGTGCTACCGCTACCCCTTTGCCTAACCGAATTGCTGCTTGTGGTACGATGTCTTGATGAAATTTCGTTCCGTTTTGCAGCTGCAGCATTGGGCGTTGATGGTTTGCCCTGACTGCCCTGACGAACCAGAGGTGTTACTTCTATTGCATCGATTTCTTGCTTAGGATTGATACTGTACCCGATTCGTTCCATGAGATATGACGTGGCTCCTCCCAGTACAAAAACGGTGAATATAATAGACGCTGAGGTCATGGCCTTGAGCTCTGGCTTCAGTCGTGAACCTTGACCGGTGATTGTATCAAACAGCGGAATGTGCTCGACCAATGCAAAAGACATTGCTCCACGGAGACCTGCAAAGATCAACACTATTTGCATTTTGTGATCCACATGGACATTCTCATTGTTGTCGGTTCTCGGTATGCATGGTGGTCTGTTACTTCTAGAGATGAGCATTCTGTTGATGATGTTTGACATGTAACTGAGCATTGGGATCATGACGACTCGACCCATTACTGTAGCGAAAATGGATATGATAGTCAGGTATTTGTTCCAGTGATATCTTGAGCTGAATAAGAAGAGTCCCAGGTAGGCAAAGATGGCAGTCTCCATCAAGGTTGCAAATATTTCAATCACGAAGTGAACGTGTGTATTCGCCAGAGGCGAGAGATGGCCTTCATAATTAAAGAAGGATCGGTATTGCTGCGCATTGGATCGTCCTCTGTTGCTGTTTGAGTTTGGGCTGTTACTGCCATTTGCGTTGCCGTGCACCAAAAAGTCGATTTCATCGTCCACGGTGCTGCCACTGATGTGATTTCTTTGCCCGACAATGTAAAGATCCATTACAAATCCATTAGCGACGATTGCCACAATGCCACTCCATTCAACCATGTCACAAATGAAGTAAGGGATGAATGCCCACGCAAGAAACGAAATGAGTTCAACCATGGGAGTTTGCATGCCGTGCATGATGGCAAAATATATTGTTGCGCATGCTCCAGAAGCGACACCGACTGTGAGAGATCCCAATGCGACGACTACAAAATGCATAATTGCATCCAAAACTGCTTCTCCATCAATGACTAAAGATTCGTCTAGGAAGTGCACTAGTGTTTGGAACAGAACAATAGCAATCCCGTCATTCAGCAGTGACTCTCCAAAGATCAACACGTAGATTGTATCCGAGTCAGTCATGCCCATGTTGTTTAGCACGCTAAGCACGGCAATAGGATCAATAGACGATATCAACGAGCCAAAGATCAAAGATTCCTTGATTGGGATTGTAGGGCACCATCCCACCAACGCTGATCCCTTGTATAGAATAGCAGCCGTCAAAGCCGTACTAGCCAATGTGCCCACAATAGCATAAATCGTAATCGGTATCACATGCCTCTGAAAACTCCTCTTGTTAATCTTGACAGCAGCCTCAAAGACAATCGGAGGGACCATAATTCTCAAGAACATATCCCCATCAAATGCATATTGAACATATGATACATTCTGAAGAATGAGATATCCCATGACACCCACTAAAATACACCCCCCGGCCTCAGGTAGCCACCTAATATTGAAGTACCGGATGACTGATTTGACAATGCCACACACAGTGACCACAAATACAATCACCAGCAACTTCCTATCAGAATAATCTTCAATACCAGTGGTGCTCGGATCGCAATGTTCATGAAACACACTTAAAATGGATGCACAGCAAGTGCGTGCCTCTACCGATTTTGGGTCCATCATCATGTTCTTGACTGCATCGGTGGCGGTACGGATGGAGTTGGCTGATTCGGCAGCATCACGTGCTGCTTCTTCAGAGGCTGTGTTGTTGCCTACTAAAAGCTGTGGTGCATCTTCTTTTGATTGTTGTGGTTGATGTTCATCTTTGACGATTGGATCTACAGGAGCAGGCTTTGGATCATCCTTTGCTTCCTGGAGTAATAAAGCATCATTGAGCAGTTCTTCAGATAAATGTTCATCTCCAGTTGGAATCAATAGTGATATTGGCTTCTCCTCTTCTTTCTTGACAACAACGGGTGCTTTTTCTTCTCCATTAGCATCTTCTTCTTTGCGTTCTTCAACAATGGATATTAAACTCTTTCCCGCGTCAGATGGAGCATTTGGATCAACAGCATCGTTCAGCCGTCTATGATGAAGAGTTGTGTTCTTCCCATTCCATGGCTTGTACATGTAGTCCTCTGCCAAAGTCTGCAAATTGACTCCCATCTCGACCATTTGTTTGGCCTCGTTCCATATCCTATCGGCAGCAACTTCTTCTTCAGAGAAAAGAAATGCATCTTCAGAGTTGCCACCCACCCAACGCGAAACCCACGATTGCCACGCTTGAATACCCAATCGAAATCTCCAAAACCAAGTAATGGCCGTTTCAACCCAGTTACCATCTTCGTTGTTATTGTTCTCATTGTTTTGATTCCAACCACTTGGCACATTATTCTTGTACTCAGACCAATCTATATTCTCCCATCCATCCGGCAAATTGTCCTTGTATTGAGACCAATCCACATTATTCTCCCAACTATTCGACAGTATTCGATGCATACCCCACGACTTGAGCCGTCGTCTACCGGTGACTGCTCCACCGGAGGATGATTTATCAGCCACTACCCCACTATTGACACTGCACGTCTTATCAAATGCTTTACGCAATCCCTCGCATTCATCTCGAACATCCGTGGCATTAATCACAAAGGCGATTACACTAGCTCGACATTCTAACGCATCGGATGCCGGTAGAGAATTGGTATAGGCATCCAAGGCCTCAGCGTTGGATGGCAAAGTGTCATCATCGGCGTGGATCACTGGAATAGTGGCGGGGGTGGTTGCCGTACCAGGGAACAAATCATCGTCTTCCGTATTGGCATTTTTCCCATTCTCGGCATTCACATCAGAGTTGTCAACTTTTTTCTTGTTTCTCTTGTCCCCAACCGCCTCTTTTCTCAACCCCTTGTTTCTCGGAGCCTTGCCCAAAAACACCTTGTCGATATTATCAATTGCCTCTTTGATATTACTATGTATTCTACCATCTTTACCCTCGTTATTGTAATTGTTGCCATACTTCCAATAATGATTATTCCCCTGTCGATTCCTCGTTGCCTTGTTCCGAGATCCAAATTTGTCATGCTTACGACTTCCCGTGGCTTTGATACCGTTCATCTCCTCTTTAATTTCGGGCAACTTGTGCAATGTGTGATGTTTGTCTCCGTGTTGGACGGATGGGGGAGAATCGGTAAATAATAGTGGACTTGTCGGTCCAAAGATGGCAAAGGCTATTAGGGAACTGCCTAGTAGGTAGAGGAGGCGGTTGCCCGATGGGACTCGAGGAGGAGAAGGTTGAGGAGTCACCGGTGTCACCATTGTGTCTCTGTTTGTTGGACTGTGACTGTTGGCCCTACTGTTGTTTTGACCGGTGCTGCTGTTGGTCCTGCTGCTGCTGTTGTTGCCGTGATTACTCCGATTGGTTGTATTCGAATTGCTATTGTTATCAACACTGACACTCTCCAAACTATTATTGTCTAACTGATCCAAATGTGTAATGTATTGGTCCATTCTACTGCTACGTGCATTCTTCTTGCGTGGGTTTGTGATGGAGTTGCTGTTGGTGGTACTGCCGGACAGTAAGCTGCGTAGATCGTCGTCGTTGTCAGGTATGGTGGAGGAGGACATGTGGTTTCATTTTATTTCTCCTCTGGGTATTGTGGGCACATTCAATCCTCAGATAGATCTATTTGTCTCTTCACAATGGATTTCCCTTGGGCTGTAAAAGACAAAGAGATTAGTATCCAGAGAGTTGAGCATAAGTACGGTAAAAACAGAGCTATGAAATCACAAAGTCATGCATTGTAAATCAGCAGCTCTCTAGAGCACTCAGTACTCGACTCGTGCTGGAAGTACAATTACAAATGATGAATGAATGCAGAGCAAATCAGCTCATATTCCCCAATGTAAGCGAAATCATGCCCAAACCAAGACAAGACAAAATTGCAGCTGCAGCATGCCTTGTTCAGCCAAACAATCTGCAATCGTCTTAGCAGATGAGAGAGAAGAGACAATACAAGATAAGAAGGAATTTCATCCCACGCACCTACTTAGCCTTTTACACGCCAAATCATCATAACAGTGCATGACTTGATATAATATATTCGTCAAGCAAAGCTACACAAGAGTGCGCAGCAGATCTTCACGACACAATGAACAATATCCTTCATTCTGGATTTCATACAACCCAAACCTGCAGCCAATATCAACCAGACAATTCCAGGCAGTTGGTCATCCGTCACTCTTCTATCTTACCGCGGTCAACTGAATTACTCTAGTGTACATTCGACAGGAGAGTAAGCTAAGGTCGCGGCGGGGCGGGGCTACGGTTAGAGGCGAATTCTCTGGAGAGAAGTGGAGAGTGGAGAGGGAGCAAAGTCTGTGTGGAGAGAGGTGGAGAGTCAAAACTTTTGAGACGCAAAGGTTGGTGCAATGACCAATGACCAAAAGCAATGACCATAGTGCAGACAGGGGGCTAATTTGAAACTTCTCTAGATGTCAGAGATGTGTTGTGCAATCAATCAGCAACACAACATCCAAACAGACTTGAATTAACACGTCTGAATAAGTATTGATTTGTGAAGTCACAACATCGACAAATGAAAATCAGCACAAGCACCATGTTAGGCTCTGTTGTTTTTGTCAGACTTGTTCCAAGTCCAAGTCAATTTTTTCACTGACAAGTCAACCTCCCTTTTTGAGATTTATGGAACGGCTTCCTCCATGCTTGGTTTGGTCACTGTAACAATGCCTCCTTTGTTAACACCCTCCTTATTGTTACTCATCGCATACATTTTTCATTGTCCAGTGGGGTTCTTGGTTAGATATGATGTCGGACTCATGTATCCCCAAACCTGCCACCCCAGAGTTGATCTTATCAATGCCAATTGTCATTCATTTCAACACCCTATCTAACTCATACACAGAATACAACAATTTAGCTGTTGATACAGGTGGAAAAAGCTACCTTGTATTCTAGCATCAAGAATACTGCTGAGGTGCATGTTAAGCAAGAAGCAAGTGTTGGATTTCAGTAGAGTTAAGGAGATCCAAAACATTTCATTCCTACACTACCATCGCATGCTTCCTCCTTTCTTTCCATCCTAATCATGCCACAAAATATTGACAGGGAAATCAAAGTGCAAATTTAGCTATAAGGAACATGCTTGACCTCTCTGAATATATGCACCATAAATCTTGATCAAATCTAAATTAATATTATGTAGTTATCAAATCATCATAGTTGTCAAAGCAAATCATGAAATTGTCTGTATTCACATGTATCCTCCTCAATACCAGTCCGAATCTGACCTCATCTATTGCAACATGTCAACAATCTCTTGTTCTGATAGATTTGTAAAGAACAATCAAACAGAATACCTTCTGACATTGTCATAACAATGCAAGTTTTCATCCATTACACCACCGGAGTACATAAAGATTCTGTACTTGTCAGCCTCCACCAGACTGACCTCATCTATTGCAACATGTCAACGATCCCTTGCTCTGATAGATTTGTAAAGAAAACACAAACAAAATACCTTCTGACATCATCATAACGATGCGAGTTATCATCCATTACACCACCGCCCGGAGTACATAAAGATTCTGTACTTGTCAACCTCGTCCAGAAATGAATCAATGAACTCCGTGAAAGACTCCCCTCTGTTACTCAAACTGACTGGTGTATGTTTAGCAAAGATCAACTGTCGTGGAAGTACCTTCAGCTTGCCAGTCTGAGTTTCGACAATGTACTTCTGTCCATCCTTCATCCTTGGGGAGAACAATTGGACAACCAAGAGGTACTTCTTCTTAATTTTGATGGTATCTGGATGTTCAGGACCCAATACTCTTGTGGCTCTCACATGGGCATCTGTGAGCCTTTACAGAAACATCATTATGGTTGAGTTGATAGACATGGAATTTGAGTGCACTGTTCTTGAGAAGACGTACCAAAGAATAGCTTCTTTCATATTCATTCGTTGCACGTATTCATCGCCAAGGTCCATCACGGCCATAATGGCATCAGGATGATCTTTTCCATTTTTGCCCACGGCCAACTGATACTTTTGTTTATTCACCCTTATCCTTCCAGACAGATCTAATCTTGCGAATTCCATCAAGCCGTGCTGTGATTCCTCCGAACTTTTTATTGTCTTTTAATATCCAGTGATGCACCCAGGAAAGCAACACTAAGCATTTATTCTTCGCATAAGCATTAAAGGATGGATATATGTCCTCGTGGTCACAACTGCCATCGTTTTGAACACAGTTATCATACAACTCATTATCACCCACTGCAGTAGCTATATTTTGAATAACTTGACATATCGAGTCTAACATCTCAAGTGAAAAGTTAATGGATTTGGATGTTCGACTACATACATTCAAATGTACCTCAGTCAAATTGAGCTGGGCAGAAATATGATGGCAGCTAATACCAGGCAACTCGTCAACCACCTCCAGCCTTCTCTTAGCGAGATCCATCTTAAGACTGCCTTGAAACATCATTTTACACATATGGCAAACTGACCACGGCATAACAGATCAGCCGACGATTGCATCGGCAAACTTGGACGCTGACATATTGTCGGTGCGAGACTTGGCAAATGAGGCAAGACATGTAACGTGCCCATAGCCAGAGCTGCCTCTGCAGGCGCAATTGCGGACTACCGGCTGGTTGTGTTCGTCTGTGCCCTCTTTGAGGCAGATCCAACAGGGTGATTTCTCCATTGTGTAAGGTGTAAGGGTGGGTCATCAACTATACAATAGAGTACTGGAGCTTGCTTAAGTGCGACCTATCTAACTATTTTACCTTTGGTTAGTACCGAGCCCCTACTGAAATTAGGGGCGCTGACTTAACCGGGGGCTCAAGACTCTATCCGAACTCCGCAGAAGGAGAGCTATTGGGTGATGCTTCAGTAAAAAGATTCATGTTTCACCGTGAGAACTTAAGGGGAACCTTTGTTGCTCAAGGGAACACA
>JALLPI010000457.1:0-19611 GCA_036939935.1 Cyclotella atomus | reverse complement strand
AACATTCACGGGATTGATCTTCCTTAGGAACTAGGTAAAGAAAAAGACAAAATAAGAGCCTTAATCATTGCACGCTTCCGTCCGGGATTGTGTTGTGACGTACAGACCGTCACACGTGCGATATCGTAAACAATAACATAAAAAGTTGTTTATAGATCGACAATATCGCCTCTCCATCAACTGCACTGCAGTCGACCTCATTAGGTTGTGATCCCATAGCTGGCTTGGACCAGCAGTTGCTCTGCCAAGGACCGTCGCCCTTGTTGTTTCTGGGGGCCCTCCTGGCTGCTCTGTTGGCTCCTTGCCAACTTCCTCTGCATCCACGCGATCGTCATCAACCGAGCCCTCAACCGATCGTTATCTAATCTTCCCCGCGTTGAACCCTCCATCCATCCACGGTGCCTTCGACCGAACTATTGCCGCGCGTGAACGTCATCATCGACCAACACATATGCCACCACAAAAACATATCTCGTGTATCTCCAACTCAGACCCGAGTGAGAACACAAACTCTCAGCAATGCCATACAATACAGCCATAACTCGTTCATTGTCAAATCATGGGGGCTGCTCTTCTGCACCCAATTCCAATGCTTCCACCCTTAATCATCACACCTTCCTACGTTTTATCCTGCCACTCTGCCACTGCCACCATTCAGAGTAGTCCTCTGGGGACTGATCATCCGCCAGGGGATAATTTNATCGACAATCCTTTTCCTTTCAACTCGCTCATCTCAAATCACCATGCAGCAAAAGCCAGTGTTGGCCGTGGCCATAGTCACTGGTGTCATCCTAGTTTTTATCCAAATCATTGGAACGTGCTTTGAGCCAGGCTCACAAGTCTCAAGATCAACCAGGTCCAAAGCGGTGCAGCCATATCACTACACCCCATCTCCATTAGAGCAATATTTCATTGACAACTCTGAATCACTTGGTCTTCATAAAAAGGAGTTAATTTCCACTTGTGCTTTGATCAACGATGAAACGTCACCAATTCACAAACAAACACTAAGTTACTTCCAAGAATTGGATACATACAATCAAGTACTGAAGGAATTTCAACCGATCCAACGTGATTTACGTGCCGACATTCTCCCTGGGGAGTCCAACATTGAACAGGTTTGCAGTGCTGTCAAAATTCACAATAATGGACTTCAAGGAATATTCAATAGTGGCGGCACATCGTCTTCAACTCATGCTGGAGGGATGGAACCATTGTTGCCTGTGATGCGAAATCACAAGATTTGCCCACCATTTCGAACACCACCTTTCGACAAGGCAAGCTACAGTGCATGAAATCAACATCCAAAATGAATCAGTCAATAAGCTCAAATCTTTCTATCTCTTATGTCTTGTAGCTTCTCATGTCCATGGAATACCTCGTACATGATTTCTACTCCATGTGCAAGCAGCTAAAGAAACACAGCCGCACCGTATTCATAGACATGGGTGCATCGTTAGATTTTCACGAGAAAGAGGGATCCGACTCGCCTGCTATTTACATCAACCAGATTTACAGTAAATTTGGGTTTCAGTTTGATCATATCTATGCTTATGAAATCAATCAAAAGGTGCCAGCTCAGGTATATGAGAGGGTGCGTAATGCGTTGATGAGTTCTTATCATTGGATTAATGTCGGTAAATGTAGAGAATGTGGTCAAGGTGTTAGGATACAGTTTTCATATCTGATCAATTCGTACTCATTTATACCATTTGCAAATAGGTGTTGACCCTGAGCCAAACGGCAAAATGAATCCTTTTACTATTGTACTGGATCATTTCAACGAAGATGATTTTGTTGTTGTCAAATTGGGTGAGTCTTTTGACTTCTCTTCATACTACACCATTGACTATACACATTCTCATCGTATCCAAACATGTTATAGATATTGACCATCAGATAATCGAAGAGAAACTTGCAGCTCAATTACGCAATGACGATAGATTGTCGAGTCTGGTTGATGTATTTTATTTCGAGCATCATGTTATGCAAGCCGAATTGGGGGGTTGGGGCGGCAGTGCTACTGAAAGTGTTGGGTATTCATTGGAGATGATGTCGGATTTGAGAAGGAAAGGGGTTGCATCTCATTACTGGGTTTGAGATTTGAGTTATGAGATAAACGGTGTGCAGTGTGCAAGTTGGCTTACTGCAATTAACAGCCCTTAGTTGTACTACACTCGATGCATGCATAGATATCTTACTTTAGACGGTTGAATCAGAATCAAGCAGTATAGTACACTGATGGCTTCATTACTGCTCTGCCACAATACTACTAAAAGGTGCATTAGTTGATTGCAGCTTTCAACGCATAGTACTATCACAAGATGACTCAAACCAACGTTTCAACCGGTTCATTCTCTTCTTTGAAATATTTCTGATAAAGAAAGGCATTGCTCCAGACAAACTATTACGCAAATAGGGCTCAATCACTCTTTCGACAGAAAGAAGCAGGTACAAATCTGCATCTGTATCGAATAAACTTATCAATCCATCATTTGCCATTGCTCGAAATGTATTTTGTACCAATTGTCTTGCATTTGCTTCAGGGACTAGAGTTGATGATACTATATCTTTTGCTAGCGATGATAAATCTTCATCTTTGTAGATTGATTCGAATGAAAAGAGGAGCAGAAGAGAAGTACTGTTGGAATTACATCCGAGCAAATCTATACAGTCTTCGATGTAGGAATGGTATTCTGATCGAGATTGGGTTTGTAGCTTGTCTTCCATATCTAACAATTTGTTGAGTAGTGCATCGCGGTAACGGAAGATTGGATCTAGAGTCTCTATCGTTGCCTCACAATGACAATATAACAATGCTCTTTTGAATCTTTGCGGTGTCTGGCAGCAGTTTCTCTCGAGAATATTGCTTGATTCTGATTCAACCGTGTAATCTGCACTAAAGATTGAAGAGACAATCGAGTCACTTAGCAGAGGAAGCACATCTTTTCCACCTTTGATTTTGTGTTGTTGCACATCTTGAGTGAACTTGAGGCACTTGAACCAATGGACTACTTCGCTGTTCATGTCTTGATTCATGACACATACAGATGATGCATGCACCTCTCTTACGCACTCTAAACGAACATCCAATGAATTCGCTGGATTAACCCATTTACAAAAAGACTTTGCACCGGCAGTCATGGATTTGATCTTACCCAACACCTCGCAATAATCGCCTATTGCAAAAGCAGCTGGTTTTTGCAATTCCATGAAATCAAATGCACCACTTTGATTACACGAATTATCCCAAAATCGAACATCAATTGACCCGGTCCCATCATCGAGCACCAACAAGATACAGCCATTGGGACGTCGATCAATAGCTGTTATAACGCCCTGCAGCACTACTTTCGAGAGGGGTATGATTTGTGGTGGCTCGTGGATTGCGTCGTTTTCGTGAGATGATGACGTGCATGAAACGAAACAATCCACGCCGTTGATGAGCGGTAGGCTTACTAGGTCACCGATGAGTAGAGGTGTGTGCGCCCAGTATTGTGGGGAGAGGCCGATGGTGCGATGGTCGACGTTGCTGAGATAGTCGAGGGCTGCTGCCATGAGGAGGGAAGAGGTCTAGCTAGAGGAGAAATGAAGAGAGAAGGGAAAAGCTTCCCGTTCCCGCCATTATTTCTGGTCTCGCGACAAAAATGATAAGCCTGTTGGATTTACAGGCCAAGAGGGGACTGTGAATAAGATTGGATGGAGGGATGCCAAGATGGCTTGCTTTGTTTGCAAAGGCAAGCATCCCTGGAATGATTGCACTGAGATCCATGCAGAAGAAAAGAAGGCCATAGCTGAAGCCATCAAGGCTGGAGGCTACAACTACAAGGGTAGAAAGATGGCGGTAAAACAACGCCGGTGCCATTTCAGCGTTGGCAATAAGGAGTTACAAATATTAATATCCACAAGGAAGAGGCAAGTATTTGCACTATACCTGGAGTAGGGGGTGCAACTACAACCCAAAATTTTGGAGGGCACCCTCAAGGTCTCAGCACGCTCCCGCTTGGTATCTTTTGTGAACCCTCTCACCTGTCACTCACTCACTCTCTCTCTCCCCTTTCAATTTGCACAAAACATTCAGCATCCAGCATTAAAATGACCGCTGTGGTACATATGATTATAACTCATGCTAAAGATGGATTGCAGACCATCGCACGCCATTGAAACTAGGCACAGATATTACTATTACCTTTTCTGAGCTGAGATATAAGATCTACAGTTACAGCTCAACGCATGCTGAATCTGCCGCAAGCACCGGTCGCCGGTTGCCAGCCCATCTAAACATTGCCCAACATATTGGAAGACCAGACTGGTAATTTAATGGCATGGAGAGAGTTAGGAAACACATGTAATCTTCATCTCATTACAGAAAGCTTCGCATCAGACCCAAGCTGCTCCACACCTTTTCCATCTCTGAGTCCCTCTCAATATCCTTCTGCAAGTCCATCTGTCAGTCTGTCTACTTCATTCAGTCCTTCACTGACTTGTTATGATCCTGTGAGAATCGACATTTCTGTGGAAGGAAAGAGTACAATTGAGATAGAGATAAAAATTTACTCGTCAGGAGTCAATGTTGCATTGAATGCATTATCAGCGGAGCAGTCTGTGGATTATTTGGTAGAAACTGTTGCGGGTATGGCTATTGATGGTGATAATTCAACCTATTCGAGCACTGGTACCTCGAACCCAGACTATCAATCGTGGATGGTAGAACTGGATGATGATTATATCATCGAGAGCATTGTCATTGTCAAACAAAAGTGTCAAGGCGAATCAAACTGTGTTTGTGATCTTAGCAACAGATTTATCACACTTTTGATAACTTTGGCAATACTGTTGTAGATAACCTTGCGATTTGGGATGATTCATGTTTGGAGGAAGTGGTGAGACAAGTCAGCTTTGACTGCACTAATCGTCTGCTCTGTAACTCACCAGCAATCAAGTTCCTAGATTGTGTTTCCGCTCTCTAATCCAGGTTGCACTAAGCAGCCAACTTCCAGTCCTACCATATCCAATTCCAATAGTCCAACGTTGAGCACCTATCCAACTGCTTTGCCATCTAGGTCACCTACAGCAGCGCCATCCACATCACCTTCCACTTCGCCTACAACATCCCCACTAGTTCTCCTACTCCGAACCCAACTTCTTTCCCTTCCAATTCGCCATCTAGGAGCCCAAGTACATTGCCTCCGACATCTTGTCCAAGCAAATCACCTAGCTTATCCCCATTACCAAAATTGATAGCTAGAATTTACAAACCCATGAACAAACCGACTTCTAACGAAGCACAAGTTACTAAACAGCCCTACCACTGATGATCACTGCATAACTGTTGTTGTTTCATTTGTAGACTTTCTAAGAATATGATATATGTCATTTAGCAATGAAACAAAAGAATGGCCGTACCCATAGCATAGAACAGTGTTGTAAAATAGTTGAGCAGGATGACACGGTGTCCTCTTACATTGGATATTTGTTGTCTAGAGTCTAGAGCCCTCTTGGCATTGCCAAACAGTTTCACCTTGGCTAGCCTTATGAATACAGTTGCCTTGAAATCCCTTGGACCAATGTCAATCCAGCCGCAGTCGTACCCAACTTATACTTAGCAGCTAATGCCTTCTTGTGTGCACCAAAGATAGTTAGGTGAAATCCGCACACTCCATCCCCAAATGTGTCGATGATGTCGGCCAGGGCCTTCCATTTCTTCAGGTACTCAGCCAATGACTCTGTCCCCTTCTGATAGGTGAGGAAGTAGTTCAGATACTGATACTGACACCACTCCACCAGGACCCAGGACCCAGGACCATGGCTCCTTGTTTGACCTCGTGTGCCTATGATTATGAACAACATTATGGATGGGCTCCAAGAGCTTAATGATGTCTTGATTGTTCTCCGTCTGGGAGAGCTTAATGATGTCTTGATTGTTCTCCGTCTGGACCCAATCGTCGGTAGACCCCAATCTCTCCACAACATTCAAATGGTATTGTGCTAGCACCAACTGGAAAACTTTCTGCTTT
Organism: Cyclotella atomus; assembly: GCA_036939935.1. Lineage (NCBI taxonomy): Eukaryota > Bacillariophyta > Thalassiosirophyceae > Thalassiosirales > Thalassiosiraceae > Cyclotella > Cyclotella atomus. Next base: position 13,594 of record JALLPI010000457.1, on the reverse strand, counting down.
ACCTCATTGTCCCACATGGAGAATCATTCAAAGAACAGGTTCAACTCCACTTCCCACTTTTTCTTGGCCTTCAGGTCATCAATGGTAGGTGGATCCTGCCTAAGAGGGTAGGATCTGCAGGCTTGTTGAAGAAAGGTGTAGATAGTGCCTTTCTTGATAGCTACTCTGGTCTCTGGGTCACAATACTGAAGGAGATACCAGTTTAGTTTCCCAAAGCTTTTCTTAAAACTTCATAGGACACGAAATCTTGGGATCCACCCACAGTGAAATACTTGTCTTTGAGACCCATAGTGGGAGCCTTAAAAGCACTCATCTTCTGCTCAATGTCATTCCTATGACACTTGCCACAGTGTTTGGACGTCCTTCTGCCCTCTACCTTTGGCTTTGACTTGCCGGACTCGTCACTGAATTCTAGATTAACATGGAATTATATTAAAAGAGTGAGAGCTTCATTTGAGCCCTCCCTCTCACAGTTCCAGGTGAAGCTTTCTCGTCTTTTCATTATTCTGGTCCACAAGATTCGATCACATGTTCCATGTCGTATCTATGTACTTTGCTTGCCTGAACTATGGCACTTTGGAAGTGACACCAATCTGGCCTTTTGATCTCAGACCCAGACCTGTATTCTGGTTAAACTGAAATGCCTGGTGACCCTGCCTTTCAAAAAAGCAGATTGTAGATGCTGCTGAATGCAGGGAGGTCTACAAAAGTAGCTCTGTTGGCCCCCATTGTTCAACACCAAAAGCCCTCTCTCCATTATGGACTATAGCAAATACAAACTTCCAATGTGTAAAAGAAAGCCTCTTTTAGATGCAATTCCTAGTTTAACAAGTTGCAATTCTCATAATTGACAAAACCCCATCATTTAATGGTATTCATCTGCCTTCGTCCACGCATCCGAATCAGTCTCTTTTTGGTAGTGTTCAAATAGAGTCACCGGGTCAAGTCCAGTGAGCTCACCCTTCACGTGCTGTGATGCGGCATCAGCGAAGACCTTGACCAAATTCATGTTAGTCAAGAGAGGGATTCCAAAGTCAACTGCAGTTCTCCTCATCAAGAAGTTGTCTTCTAGGCGCTTAGACTCATAGGTTGGCACGTTGACAACAAGACAGATCTCCTTTTCGCGAATCAAATCAAGTGCGTTCGTTTCATCACCACCCTTCTCTGTGGGATATCCAACAATGGTGCACGGAATGCCATTCTTTTGCAGCACTTCTCCAGTAGCTTTAGTGGCAAACAGGTTGTAGCCCAATTCATGAAGTTGATAAGCACTGTGGGTCATATCATTCTCAAGGCTGGATTGTACGCTTAGTAGAATATTCTTCTTGGGCATTTTGAATCCAGTTGAGAGCAGGGCTTTTAAGAATGCCTCCTCCTTGTTTGCACCAAAACAAGCAACTTCCCCAGTAGATGCCATCTCAACCCCCAAAACAGGATCTGATCCACGCAGACGAGTAAAAGAGAACATTGGTGCCTTGACTCCAACAAAGTTGCTTGGACGGTTTCTGGTTTCCAAAGTGGGCAAGTTCATGTCAGAAGTGTCCGCTCCGACTATGGCTTTGGTGGCGGCTTCAATGAAATCAACTCCCATTGTCTTCGAAACAAATGGGAAGGAACGAGACGCTCGCACATTGCACTCAATGCACATGACATCGGTGTCCTTGGCAACAAATTGGATGTTGACAGGTCCTGTGATGTTCAAACGCTTGGCAATCTTGCGAGCAGCATCTCGGACACGCTCCATCTGGTAAGCCGTCAGGTCCTGTGGCGGTAAGACAAGGGTAGCATCTCCAGAGTGAACACCCGCCTGCTCAATGTGCTCGTGAATAGCAGCGGCAATAATGTCACCATTCTTGGCCACACCATCAAACTCAATCTCCTTAGCACCTTCAATAAAGTCAGAGATAACCACAGGATGTTCCTTAGACACTTCGGCTGCTTCGTTCAAACATGCTTTCAGCTGCTCATCGGTCCACGCAACATTCATGGCAGCACCACTGAGGACGTAAGATGGACGTACAAGGACTGAACGGCACGCAAACGTATAGGTTGAGGTATTTTAGTCGCAAGACATGGCAAAAGATGAACCAAAACACTTACCAGGATATCCAACATCTTTGGCAAAGTCCAATGCACTCTCCGAACTAGTGAGCTCTCTCCAACGAGGCTGCTGAACACCAATCTCATCAATCATATCAGAGAACTTCATCCTATCTTCAGCATTGTCAATCATTTTTGCAGGTGTCCCCAATAGCTTCACTCCTGCTTTATCAAGAGGAATGGCCAAGCCGTTAGGGATCTGACCACCCACACTGACTACGACTCCTTCGGTATTGTCCTTCTCATAAATATCGCGAATGCGCTCGCCTGACAACTCATCAAAGTACAACCTATCACATTCATCGTAATCGGTAGAAACAGTCTCGGGATTATTGTTGACCATTGTTGCTGTCTTCCCAAGTTGACGAAGGGTGCGGATGGCGCTCACTCCACACCAATCAAACTCAATTGAAGAGCCAATACGGTAGCAACCGCTTCCAAGAACCATCACGCCGCCATTGGCAGATTCAACATCATCCTCTTGCCCGTGGTAGGTGGTGTAGAGGTAGTTGGTGCTGGCGGGATATTCAGCAGCCAAGGTATCAATTTGTTTGGTACTAGGAGTGATATCAAACGCTTTTCTCTTGGCACGGACATCATCTTCAGTCACTCCAAAGCACTGCGCAAGTTGTTTGTCTGAGAAACCGTTCTTCTTCGCCTCCAACATAAGAGCGTGGCTCATTCCATCAAGAGTGGAAGCCTTGATAACATCATAGGTCTTGACAATAGCCTCACAGCGGCGAAGGAACCAATGATCAATCTTGGTAATATCATGGATCTCCTGTACCGAAAGGGTCTTCTCGTACATGGCCTGAGCAATGGCAAAGATACGGCGATCGGTTGGGACCTTAAGCTCTTGCAGGAGAGCCTCCTTGGTGAAGTGGAACTTGGGGGCAAAACCGGGGTTCGATGGATCAACCATACGGATAGCCTTTTGTAATGATTCCTCCATTGTACGTCCAATACTCATCACTTCACCCACACTCTTCATGGCTGATCCGATTTCAGTGGCTACTCCCTGAAATTTAGTCAAATCCCAACGTGGGATCTTGGTAACAATGTAATCCAAACTGGGTTCGAAACATGCTTGAGTCTTCTTAGTTACGGCGTTTTGAACCTCATTAAGGGGGACACCAAGGGCGAGCTTGGCCGCAACGAAGGCAAGAGGGTAACCGGTGGCTTTGGAGGCAAGAGCCGATGAACGTGAGAGACGGGGGTTCACTTCAATGATGCAATACTCAAGAGATTCGGGGTGCAGCGCGTATTGGATGTTACATTCTCCAACAATGCCCAAGTGTTTGACAACCTGCAATGGAGCACAAAGTGTGTCAGCAACTACGCTCAAAGCCATCTTATCACGACTGAAGACGGTATCAAACTTACTCGAATAGCTGTCTCACGGAGCATGTGATACTCCTCATCCGATAGAGTCTGACTCGGTGCCATGACAATACTATCCCCCGTATGAATGCCCAGGGGATCAAAGTTCTCCATGTTACAAACAGTTACGCAGTTGTCGTACACATCTCTTACAACCTCATACTCTACTTCCTTCCATCCCAACATGCTCTTTTCTACCAAAATCTGGGGACTTGTAGCCAAAGCCTTCTTGGCATTCTCGCGCAAATGAGCCTCGTCAACGCAGATTCCACTTCCCAAACCACCAAGAGCAAATGCGGAACGGATCATGAGTGGATATCCAGTCTTCTTGGCAGCCTCGACGGCATCATCTACAGTTTCGGCTGTGTAAGATTCAGCAATCTTTTCGTTGATTTCAAGAAGCTTCTCAGAGAAAAGTCCGCGATCCTCAGTGTAAATAACAGCTTCGATAGGTGTTCCAAGAACCTCGACGCCATACTTCTCGAAAATTCCATTCTGGTACATTTCCACAGCACAGTTGAGAGCCGTCTGTCCTCCCATTGAGACGACAATGCTGTCGGGCTTTTCCTTCTTGATGACTTCTTCCACAAAGTCGGGAGTGACGGGTAAGAAGTAGGTGTGATCAGGTTTGTTGTGAATTGATTTGTTGTCCATGTTGGTTTGGACTGAAGCAATGTTGGGGTTCATGAGTACGACTTCCTTTCCTTCTTCTTTGAGTGCCTGCACGATGTGTTAAGAAAAAGGTGGAAAATATGAGTTGATGTAGGTACTGACGAAGTGCACCAGGTGAAGCAGAAGCTTGAAAACAACCTCTTACCTTGATAGCCTGTCCACCCGAGTAATCAAACTCTCCAGCCTGTCCAATACTAGTACCTCCACTGCCCAACAACAATACCTTCTTGACATTTCCAACCTTGGGAGCAAGCTTACGAACTGGGAATTGAACAGGAGCCTTGGGATCCTTGCATGCAGCTAGGAAGGTATCGAACATGAATTCCGTGTCGGTAGGTCTGTTGATTGATGCCAAACAATATAAGATTGAAGAAGTTAGCAAAGACACAAGTAGTATCATCCAGCAGCACAAGCATCATTACAAAACCACATCATAACATTCACACTCACCCATTCCTAAACTCAGGATGGAACTGAGCAGTAAAGTACGGTCGGCTCTTGTGAATAAATCCCTCATTGCTCCCATCATTCAAATTGGTAAACAACTCGGTATAGTCCGAACCCAATGTCGTAGTATCAATATGATACCCATGATTCTGGGAGGTAATGTAACATTCACCAGTGGCATGATTGATAACGGGCTGGTTCTGTCCACGATTACCAAAGGGAAGTTTCTTGGCTTGTCCACCGGCGGCTAGACCCAAGAGCTGGTTACCGAGACAGATACCAAAGATGGGTTTCACTTGATCCTCGGGGACGTTGATGGCACGTTTGAGTTGTTCAATCGTTTCGACATTGTAGGTCGGATCACCTGGTCCGTTGGAAAGGAAGATACCGTCATACTTGTGCATTTCGTCGGCAAAGGGATGATTCCATGGGACTACGGTCAATTCACATCCACGTTCGACGAGGAGACGGATCATGTTGTACTTCATGCCGCAGTCAACACCCATGATTTTGATGGGGTTACCCACGCCGTAGACCTTGGGTTCTTTCAAACTAACTTCGGCCACGAGATGCCTTTCGTTGGGATTGCCAATGGTGGAGAAGTCAGGAGCACCCTTTGTCATGTCAACCTCGATTCTACCGACCATGGCACCCTTTTCACGAATCTTTTTCGTCAACATGCGCGTATCGATGTCACATAATCCGGGAACACCCTCCTCTTTTAGCCAATCCCCCAGAGAAGAGGCAGCCTTCCAATGAGAGTAGTGATGAGAGTAGTCTTGGCAGATGAGACCGGAGGCCCAGATTTTGTGTGATTCAAACATGGCAGGGAGACCGTATTTGTCGAGCTTTTTGCGGCAGGGAACTCCGTAGTTTCCTACCATGGGGGTGGTTAGGGTGATAATCTGTGAGATGGAAGAGTGGATTGGTTCGTTTAGTCAGTTAATCTTGAGTAAGATACATGAGGAGACAGTGAACATATCTTGTGAACGAGTCAGGTTTTGGCACTTAGTTCTTCAGAGTACATCAAACATGAATTCAAAGCAGCAGCAGCAGCACAGCAGCAAGCAGACCTAATGATTATCTCCAATCATTATGCTTACATGCATATCTTTACTCTCATTATTGGACTTTTAAGCTGTTGGTTACAAGTGAAGCTAAAGCACATTCAATCAATCACTTCCAACAATCTATCAAGCATAACAAATGCAAAGCAAGCAAAGATCACTCACCTGACCCAAATAAGAAGGATCCGTCAAGGCTTCGGGATATCCAACCATTCCCGTAGTGAACACAACCTGTTTTAATGATGAAAATCCAATTGAGAAAGGATACGTAAAGAAAGTTACGAGCAATAAACTACAATCCAACACAAGATGTAACAGCAGCTGGAATCCAAATACATCACCACCAGCAGCAATATATATCTCACCTCGCCATCCACAGCAGCCTCATGACTACCAAAACTCCTTCCGACGAATTTACTCCCATCTTCCAAATAGAGAGTAGCCAACGCGGTGGGGGGTTTGGCATCATCTCCGGATTGGGTGGCCATGAATCTTCCTCCTTTGTTGGAGCCGAGTAGACGTGATGTGCTGCTGCTGGAGCGATGAGAGAGGGAGGAGAGACGGGAGGAGAGGGGACGGAGCATGGTCATCTTAGTTGATTAAGTTGTTGATGATATGCTGATGGTTTGCAGTACGCTGCGCTGGATTTGCAATTTGCAAATATGATGAGTTCGGATCGATGAAATAAAAATGAATGATTGTGAGAGTTGAGTTGTGTTTGCTGACCAATCAAATAATCAAACTGATTGCTTTGATTGCACTTGCACCTTCGGATTCGATTGTATTTTCAATCAAATGAATCCACGTATTATTTGATAGTTTGCTACCGTAGCCAACTCCATGTAACAGATGGCTTTGGAGCGGATCATCAACGGATCTATCACAGCACCTGAAAACGTGTGGTGAGTGGTGACAGGGTGATGATTGGTGGATGGCTGGCAGCGAGAAGGCAGTTTTGGAGCCATCAAATTCTGCCGTCAAAATCTCGGGAAGATTTGTGACTGACGTCAGTTCAACGAAGTGTCATAGATAAAAACATAGTCATTATTACTAAAGGCATATGAATTCCTTTGTGAAAGGAATGAGGGGAGCTAATCGTGATTGTTACAGCGTCATGATGACGTGAGGTGAGGGTATCTTCTACGTGTCACCTCGATACTCGCCGGAAAGATACCTCCAGGAAAATTGACAGCTGGACTCAACATGAATATAAAAACGTTTGCATCCATGATTCAGAGGATGTGGCACATGATTGAAACCTCTTTCAGTGTTGCGTTGTTCAACACAACACTGCACCTCATAACAACTTTGTTCAGCTCCAAATCTACAACAGCAACAGCAGTAAGAATGTTGGACGCAGGCCATCCGAGAAAGAAAAACAGAAGCCAAAAATAGTCGGTACTCGTCCTATTTGGCGCTGCGGGGTGTGTGATCGAGCCGATAAGCCCTGTATTGCGTGTTATGTTGCCCCTTTTATTGTTGGCTATGAAAATGTAGACTTGGGAGGCATGGGAAGTATATGGCTAACAAATCGTGAATGCATGTTAGTTTTAACTTGTTGGTTATGTGAATTTGTCACTTGCCCTCTAGAGAGAACGTTTACTATAAGTAGAGAGGTTTAACGTTCATTACAACAAACTGCGCTTATTGTTAGTTTCCATTCCAATCTATTACAGTAAATGAGCAAAGGGGTGAAACCTAAAGCGATTTTTAGGATCAACAGCTCGTTTCACATCCTGTACCATCTCGTACTTTTCACGATCGCGAAAGATCTCATCACCACGAGCAAGGAGTCCTACAGGATCATCACTTTGACTCTGGGTACCACTGAAGTCAACCACCATCCCACTTACTTCTCTAGCATCCGCCAATACCTGGTGTATCTCTTTTGCAACACTTGACTTGTCTTGAGAGCTCACACTGCTCCCATCATAGCTCACGATCATATCTGCAAAAATATTGTACTAGAATTGCCACTTGGCAGATCAATTCCTCCTTCTAATGAGCTCCTCCCAGAGTGCGAATTTCAACCAGAGACAGAGCCGCTTTTGCAAGATACTTGCCCATCCATTTATCCACAACGAAAATCCAATACCTCATCACTTGGAGTACTTGCTGTACCAATACAGTGATCAACTCGGACCAATGGACCACCCTTTAGTCCAGCAATCGATTGAAATGTTTGATGTTAGCTGTTCTCGGTTCTCAGGAAGTTAGCACTAGACGTATTGCTTCTTAATTCATTCTCTACTATGCCAGAGCCCAGAACTTCAGCACTTCTACAGCCATCAAAGCTAAGTATTATTCGGCCGCATCAATACAACGAACTGCGCCGATTATTCAACAAATACCAAACATTAAACACCTGACACACCGACACCACAACCACCGTACAAATCTCCAATATATTCCATCGAACCACCTTCGTAAAAGTCTCCTCGTGCAACTCCCTATGAACAATTTCGCGACTCTTCATAAATGACATGTGATCCAACAGTCTTTCAAACTTTTCATTCAGATGCTCCGTCATATCAATTAATCGACCGGTGGTATCGTCAATATCAATGGCTACACCACCCTGTACCTTAGTAGGATTGTTTGCTTTGGCAGGTGGTTTAATCCTCAATGAAAATCCAATGGTACGTGTAACCCGTTCATTGGGCGGCACCGTCTTTCCATCTTGTTCATAGGTTAATCCGTTCTCGAGGCAGAGCCAATGCTTCCCCGCTGCAGATTGTTTTGAGAATGTGCCTGATATTGCTTTGGGATTGGAATCCCAGATTAATTCTTCCTTGTTGTTGTAGAGTGCGATGCGGACGGGATCTGGTGAGTATTTTGTGTCTAGGAGGGAGAAGCTGCCGCTGCGTTGAATTGAGAGTTGATTGGGACATATTCATGTTAGTGCAAGGTTTATAAACATCCAACATCAGTAGCAATTACAAAATTATCCGGAAAAATAATGATCATTGTCAAAAAGTATTAGTAACGAATCAGCAAGACATGGTAGTACTTAAAACTGAAGCCTCCACGAAAGCAGAAAGCAAATACAGATAGACAACGTTGCAACAAAAGGTACAATCTAGATCCCCTCGATCCAGTCTCCATGGTATATAGATAATCTCGCAATCACAACTGATGGTGTACATATCACAACAACTTATCATGATCACATGAATCTACAAGTAGCCCCGTTTCCCGTTTTCTCTCAGCAAAGAAGTAGCAGAAAAGAGGTGCTGGACACCAGATTTGACAGCGATCAAATCATCTCCAAGATGGTACATGTGCTATTAACGAGCTCGTGGTTCAACAAATTCATTCACATTAAACGATTTCATCATCTCACACGGGCAACTGACACGATGCTCTATTACATCACATGAATCTAAAAACAGCCCGGTTCTCACTGGACAAGTGACAGAAAAGAGCTCTTCTAAAGAGCATCAACGTCAAAATCGCAAGCAATATGAACACCCGCAAGATAATGTATGCCATTATCGAGCTATTGGGCACCAATAATATTATTACAGGGCTGATAAATACAAAAAAGCAGCTCTCAAAAGATATGTTCAGTTTTTACAACTGTCGGCACCGCCCTAAACATGCCCCGAGCATTATAACTTCAAGCTTCAATTGCACAATGACACATCATAACAATAATAACGCACACAGCAGCATAACACTGGCTACTAACTAACAAAACTGACCTAACAACATGCGGCTCGGGCGGCACTCGGATCACCATGCACTCTTCGGTGCCGTAGGGGATGCTGTGCGATACTGATGAGCCTAGGCCGGCCACGAGAGAGGCGAGGCTGTTATAGAGGAGGGTTAGGAGGGTTAGATTGCGTGGAAGGGGTGTTGGGCTATTCATTGTTGCTGTATGGACGAGGACGCCGTGATCTGGATGCGTGGAGGCCGCTTTTTACTTATGACTTTTGACTGAGCACTTTCACTTGCGTTTTCAAACTGGTGCTTTTGATAACACAGAACCGGTATCCAGCCAAAACCCTAAGTAGCTCATCACTTAACACGTTCGTTTTCAAACTACTTTTGAAAACAGAACTTCATTCCAAGTATGTTTATTTGAAAACGCAAGCGAACTACGTCTCCATGGGCAAACCGCGCGCGAACAGCCGCAAGCGTAACCCACCATCATCAAACACCACCATGGAGCCAGAGCAATCATCCAACGCAGCAGGCGATGTCATTACCGATGAGTGGGGCAAATACATTGCAAAAGAGGAGGACATCAAGTATATCGATAGAGATGGCGTGCTTGAAAATATTCAGCGAAATAATCCAGCCATCACCGCTTTGATGTTACTATGGACCGAGACACTATTGGCGAGGTTGATTGGGCTGCTGCTGGAAAGAGCATTGGAAACAGTAGGCAAATATTGTATTTGAATGTTGCAATTGTAGAGATTTATGATCACTCAAATATAAGAGCATTCTTTGGAGGTGTTGCTCTGAACAGATCAATACAGGCTTTGAGAATTGTACTATCTGTCGAGGAAGACTATACGAAGTTGGATGTGTCGAGCAAGTCTTCAGCGCTCTACTTCCTTTCTTTCAACACAACAAAAACCTTCAGTTTTCGAGCTGGAAGATGAGGGAAGATCATACCCTGAGCTTTCTTTCTCGATGGCATTGAGATTGCAAGTGTCTTCGGACCGTCACCGCGCCAGCAGCCACAAACTGATCATGGGCTCAAAATCAAAAATGATATAATCATAATATCTCTCAACCTGATTATGATGAACTGCAACATACTTAACTGTTCAAATACTCGGATGAAAGATTTTGCGGCCGGCATTGACATCACGGACATGAAAATCACCCTACATCACCCTTTTTATACTCCATCTTTCAATTGAAGGCCGAAATCTGACTACAGGCACCCCTGCGACACTTCTACAACTTTTATGTAGTCTCTATCAAACGGTCTGATCTCCCTGAAAGGTAATATTTGACTGTCCAAGCTATGAAGTTTTCAATCTTGCCAAAGCTTGACCTAACAGACCTTAACTCTCAAAAAATAACGGGGCCGTGTGGTTGGTTGGTGGTTGGTGTCTCCAAAACTTTCGTAAATAGTTGTAAATAGCTAGAAAAATTTATAACACACAATTTTTGCAAACTCAACAAAAAAGCAGCGCACAGACAGAATCAAAAACGTAAAACGTGACTATTTTTTAGGTCACAAAAGGAATGTGCAAAACACTGTTCGATGAGGGCGATATAGGCGTAAATGAATCTCATTCACCTGGATTTCTTACGATAATGCCATCACTGCTGTTAGTGGTGTGCGCCTGGCATCATATTTGATAATGATGCTGGAAAAATCATCGGGGACAGCAGATATCTACGATTCTTGAGTCTGATTGTCGGTAGCGTAATGGATCCATCAAAAGTGGAGTCACTTTTTGGAGGTCTTGCTCGCCGATCCATACAGGCCCTGAAAATTCATTTTTGTCCTTACTCGCAGAAGGGAGGCATCAATTCATTTATGAAGCAAGTGTTCGAGGCTTTGTTTCCTTTTTTCCAGTTCAACGATATCTTTCAGGTGCTTGACTTGAACTTGCGGTCTGGGCTTGTTGCGGGCTATTACAGTTCTGTGGATGGTGTGTTATCGGGTGCTACTTGCAAGCAAATCACTGAAGTTAATTCGGCTCAATGGCGACATTTACTGGGAGATGCTTACTGAATCCATCCTTTCAAAATGACAAATACATCATCTATCACTCAGCTGGAGTCAGCATAGTAGAAACGTGTACCGGCACATCAGGAGCTTGCTGTCAGATGAGCACTGTGCTTTGAGGTCTTTAACTCTGAGAAACGGAGACTGGAGCTGGAATAGTAGTTATGTTTCACCCTTGGATGAAATCATTAGTGGCCTATCGATCAACCAGGCTGGCTAAGAGGTGCAGATGTCGATCAGAAACTGGGGGGTCTATGTCAAATGTTTCGAATATTCCGTGTTGTACCTCACATGATCAGAAAGAAGGTGGACGAAACTCGTGGAGTAAAGCGCAAGGAATTTAGTGATTCTGTTAGGGTTAATTCATTAGATAAATAGTACAATACATAGACAAAGAGATTGAGTGAACTCGATCAAGCATGCAATATATCATGATGGTATTACTGACAGTGTTTATGACAGTAGTGGGATGAATGCAGTTTCATTTAACTATCTTTTAATAAGTATCTTTGTCATCATCTAACTCGTGAGCAGCAACTCCTCTCCTAACTGCATTTGCAACCTTACTCCTCGCACTAAAGAGAATTCATCAGGAGTAAACGTAAATGTTGACCCGGCAACAAACAACTGTGAACAGGTACACCTGCACTTACCTAGCATCGGCATACTTTCCAATATGCACCAAGTAACGATCTTTATCCGGCAAAGTTCTCTTGACCGATTCCAAAGAAAAGACATGATCATACCACGCCTTGTAGGCATGCAACTCAGGTATATTATAGGGAATGGCATACTCGTGCCCTCTGTAATGTTCAAAGATGTAGTATCGCCAAGCCCAGGGCATCAATGCAATATCCACACTCGACAGTCTACCATCACCAAGAAAGGAATTTCCTCCACTCTTTTCAATCTCTCTTGAAAAAGACTTTAAGCCATCCACCAGTTTGTTGAAGTGTTCTTTACGCTCATTGTCATCGGTACGAACTAGCACTCCGTAGTACGGTGAGCAGCATTCTCTGTTTACTTTGTCAGCCCAGATACGACATTTGGCAGCTAGATATGGATCGGATGGGACTAGTTTTAGATTCTCAGATGGTGCATTGGCAATTGCGTCGATGTAGTCGATTGTTACGAGTGATTCATATACACTCTTAGAGTTGTTTGTTGTTAGATTTGTTGTATCAATTGTAACATCAGACATCAAACTCTGCTTGAGATATATATCGGAAGTAGCAAGGATTATAACATCCATTAACTGACCTTAGACTCGTCAGGATTGCCATCTTTATCAAGAGGAATCAACGTTGGCACCAGTGCAGATGGATTGCATCTCTTGAGTTCATCTGCTTTCTGAAACGAATGACATGATCAATGAGAAATAAGTTCATGAGCACATTGCATATGCAACGTCAAACAAGTTATTGTTTCGTACCCAGTGATACCACCACTCGCTGCCGGTGCCAGTTACGTTCTTGTCGTCTTTTCTTTGCTCCCATCCCTGTGGATGAAAATACCAGGAATAAAGTATCAATTATCAATATGTTAATCCAATCCATCACATCAATAGTGATGGCCACGATACTTACCAATGCCTACCCGTCAGCAAATAGAGCAAAAGATCGAAAGTTTATTAGATACGATATTCATTTGCCAGAACGCAGACTCGTCACCTCTGGTTGCACGGCAGCTGCACCTCTTGCTGCACATTTCGTTAACGTACCTCAACCCATTCATACTCGACTCTACCGGCATGATGCTCCAATGCAATTGTGGCTCGGTGTGCGTAGGGGCAGAACCAGGCCGAGAGGTATCGCAACTTTGGTAGGGGGGTTGTCATGGCTGGATAAAGTTCTGCTAATATTACGATGTTTGCTGGACATAGTAGGGAGATCCGAACTTCGCAGAACGAGAGCTATTGGGTGGATGGTAAAAAGAATTGGTGATTCCCCAGAGAACTAGGGGAACCTTTGCTACACATGGCAAAACAGTAGCAAATTGAAGGTAAGCTTAAACAAATCATGAAAGGGCTTATGTAAATGAACTACTGTTATTTACCAGAAAATGGTTAAAAATAGAATCGAACAAGATATTTTAGTTTATTTGCATACCACTAATTTGCCCAACCCTAAATCGGAGAGTATCTAATTGATCTGAGAAACTTCCAAGCTTCTAGCCGAAGTGATGAAAATGAAAACAATCTCAGATCTTGGTGCCGAAGTGATGAAAATGA
>JALLPI010000456.1:0-19423 GCA_036939935.1 Cyclotella atomus | reverse complement strand
TTTTTATTTTAATTCTACTTTAATTGTTCGACTGGCTCCCATCGAGCTCAGGTCACTGTGATGTGTGTGCTATTTGTTTGATGCATTGCAAATAATAGAAGGTGTTGTGGCATTGTGATGGGGCGGCCCTCATGGTCTTTTCAAGTGCTTGATGGGCGCGGCGGGAGGGGAGAGAGTGATGTGTCTACCAACGGTTTTATTTAACAACCAACGGATTTTTTTGTTTGATAGGCCATTAAGAATTTTTCACTTCTAAAGTTTCTTAAAATGACTGTGTTCTCTTAGACGATCCTTAGATGGGGGAATGATTTGATCTAGAATTTTCAAATTGAGCTAGAAATAAGTCCCATGGTGATTGCATAAAGTTCAGATTGAGCGGAGTGAGACAATTTTCTAAGACGATCCTTAGACTAACCCTTGTCAACTTGTCACGTCATGTCCTCAGATTTTGCAACTCCAACATTCTTTCTCCTTAGAAGCTCCCTAGAAGACAAATTATGACATCATTTTGTGTCATTTCCTTAGAAGCCCTTTATCGTTTTCACTAAGAACAGTCTAAGGAATAATTCGGATGCAGTGTCAACCAGCTGCTAGCCGTCTCTGTCCGCCAATTGAACGCGGTTACACCTCCACCTTATTCTCTTCCTCTCCCGCGGCATCTACAACTACAAGCTGTCTACAACCAAGTGGTTGATCTCCCATTTGATTCTGGGCAATCCCTACCATGTGTTAAAGGAGCAGATCCCGTCGCCAACCACAGAAAATGGATATCATGAACAAGACACTCATCATGGTTACCCATCAGCCATGTAGCCTACCATTGGGAATAGGGTGAAAATAGCTACAAACCAAATCGAATAGGCCGGAAATAGCTACGTACCAAAACATATTATTCCTTCCTGGGAGACGACGGGAGAAGTAAAAAAGTAAAAGGGGGAACTTCCTCTGGAGGATGTACGTATGTACGGAGTATCATTCTATGGTTGCATGAAGACAAAACGGTTCTGGCAAGAACATAACACAGAAGACAGAGAGTACAATAAATAGAGTCGAAAGCTTGAACTTCAACTCTTACTTATCAATGAATCAACTTTAAAGTTAGCCACAAAAATAGAGGTTATCCCGCCCCTTCTCTCAATAAAAAGAGTAAAAAGGTGGTAGTGTAGTGCTTGGTAGTGCAGCTCATTACCGAAGAATGAAGAGACCTAAGAAAAAGAAATACAATAAATAACGAGTAAGATCATGTCGAAAGCTTTAACTTCAACTCTTACTTGTCAATAATTCACATTTAAGGTTATCCTATCCCAAATAGGCGTTATCCTATCCCAAGTAGGGGTTATCCTTGGTTGTCTAACCCCTTCTCTCAATAAGTAGTGCAATTCTTCTCGACAAAACGCTCACGCACGCAGGCTAATTCACCGAAGAAGAAGGAAGATCTAAAGACTAAGACCCACCCAGCGCCAGAGGGATAGAATCTACACTGCAGACCAAAAGAATAAGATCACAACCTCATGAAACAAACAACGGATCATGGATTTTCCAAGCCTCTTCAGTCAGATACATGTTATGCACCAGCAGGAACAGAGCATCTCCTACAGATATGTCGATTATATGTCGACGACGACCAATATTGTACACCCTGTCAGATCGTGAAGCTCTGTGCAATTGGGGATATCAAAGTCTACCGTTGCCAATGCAATCTCTTATTTCGACAGATTCCTCGGAACTTCTGAACCGGCGGCAAAGCGGGCACTCACAGACCTTAGTAAGTTGCAGCTGGTCTTCATTGCAGGTCTCGTCATCGCACTCAAAGTCCACACGGGCATGAATGTTGAGACCGACTTTGTATCCAATGTGGTTTGCGAAAACATGTACAATGCCACTGAGATCAATGAAATCGAAAACCAGGTACTCCAAGCTCTCGGATTGAAGCTCAACGGGCCCACTCCTCATGAATTTATAGACTATTATCTCGAGACAGTCACCTCGATTCAGAAGGTCCATCGCGAGTTCTTGATTCGATTCTCTAAGGGTTTGGCGGAACTAGCTTTGACGAAGTATTCATTGGCATTACACTCTCCATCGGAATTAGCATTTTCTTCAATCTTCTGCGCAATGCAGTTTGCGGAATTCGATGTAACTGATAGTTTGTTGATGATTCGAACGATCTCAGGCCGTGATCAAAATGATCCAAAGTTGAGGAATCTCCATCAGTCTGTGCTATATTTGGTGCATTAGTTTCTCTCGGACCCAGAGAGCAATGGTGCCATGCCGCCCGGAGTACAGTTGGCAAATTCAGCTTCGAGTGAACGCTCACCTATATCTTTCTTCTGAACTTGATAGCCATCCTTGACCAATGGGTGGTGAATGGAGCGCGCGATGAACCATCGCTTGGGCCATCTTTACCCCCAACTTAGGCATCCATATACTTACTTGTACTATATCTTTTGATCGAATCCCCACCTTACAGAAATACTCACGCCATCGATCCAACGAGGATGTCGTTCAACATAACATAATTTATTTCATACTTAAAAGAGAGAAGTGGCAAGATTCCATCAACCTTGTCTCTGTAGATGCACAAATGTAAACTTCTTTACAATTTACTCTTGTACATCTTACCAATCTTCAAAACAGTCTTATGAACATCATCATGAAAATCCAATTGCTCCATTCTCTCCAACCAATTCCTCAAGCGTTCCAATTCCTCCCATTCCGTATATTGAATACCCATTATCATTGGTATTTGCGCTATTTCAGGATATGCCAACAAATCTGCAATCGACGGAGTATCTCCCACAATATAATTTCCATCCTTTAAGAATTTGTGTTCGAACCTCTTGGCTACATCCCGTATTATACTCTTGACTTGTTGTATATCATTTGGATTATGACTTAGATGCTTTGGTGCTGCTGCCTTTTTGGTGTCACTATTATCGGCAAACATCCATTTCATGGTGGGGAAAATGACTTTGCGTGTCATCATTCGTGACGATTCATTGTGATGGCTGAAATATTCGTGGGTTTTGGCTCGTTTTTGCAAATCGACTGCACTTGAGGTGTTTACGGGGTAATAGTCGTTCCAATTGTACTTTTCACATAAGTAAATTAGGATGGATGATGCTTCTGAGAGCATGAATGGTGGATTGGCATCGGTGTCTTCAAGAGCTGGAATGAGACCTAATGGAAACTTGGAGCGGAACTCTGTCGTGCGCGTCTCGCCTGCGGTGGGGTTGATTGTTGTAAATTCGAATGGTGCTGATTTCAGTTTGAGGAGCCATGCTACTGATCTGGTTGGCTGGGAGGCGTAGTGTCCATAGAGTCTTAGCATATTGTGCATTGGCGCATGGGATGAGGTGAGCTCTTTCGCCTTACCTCTGTTGATGGGTGTGGATTAGATTTTTTTTATGTCTCATCAATATATGGCTCATGTATGGTATGCTCTTGAGTATCTTCTCGAATGATAACAAAACATACAGGTCAATAGGTTATTAGCATCAGCACCACTGTAGACCAGTCTTGCCCTGCTACCTGAGATCATGACAGATCAATCTCAATCGCCACCTTCAGAATACAGAATCCTAGCCCTCTATCGCTTTCTGCCTCTGGTCACTGACAGTGAAGCGTCTACCGTCGACCAGAACAGCAGCGATGCACCCTCCCATCCAGAGCGACATCCAATTCTAAAGAAACTGTCAACTGATCTTTACGATGCATTACGGCCATTGCAAGTTCGGGGAACATTACTGCTTGCTCCCGAAGGAATTAATGGGACCATTTGCTATCCATGCATATCCACATGTGATTCAGCACATGATGGTGCAGCTGGTGAGATCAATGGAGACAACGACCCAGTGTATCAGTATCTAAAGACCCATCCTCTCTTTGGAGGGGAAGAACTAAGAACCAGACTTTCTGTTTGGAAGGATTATTTCAATGAAGAAGATTGCAGGAGTGACATTGAATTAGACGAGGCGCAACAAAAGATACAAGAACTGAAACAGCCACAGCAAGCATTTCAGAGGTTGAAGATTAAAGTCAAGGCAGAGATTGTTACCATGGGACTTGGTAGGCCTTTGTTTCGCGATGGTAGGGTTGCGGATGATCACCAAAATTATCAAAATAAACATAATAATCAACAAACATCTGATTCAGGTGCAGCGGACAACAAGCCAGCAACACGTCAACAGCACAATCAAAAATGCAATCCACTCCTCACCAAGGGACAATACCTATCACCCAAGTCGTGGGACGAGGCTGTGAAAGACCCAGAAGTACTGGTAATTGACACTCGAAACACATATGAGATTGACATAGGCACGTTTGATGGGGCTGTTGACCCAAAGACGAAACATTTTAGTGAATTTCCACAGTACCTTGAAAAGTTGGCGGGCGAGTTTGATTGGAGTGCGTATCACAATAAAAGTGGTGCTAGTTCTATATGCGATACTGAAAAGCAGGAGGAATTAACAAATGATGCAGATGCAGCAAAAGGTATTGAAAAGAAAAAGCCACCAAAAGCAATAGCCATGTTCTGTACTGGAGGAATACGTTGCGAAAAGGCCACTTCATATGCATTGCAGTCAAATCTCTTTCCAGAAGGCATGCCCATCTATCATTTAGAAGGTGGTATTTTGGCCTATTTGGATTATGCTGCTAAAGAAAAGAGTGCACAAAACACAGATGCTGCTGAATGTGACAAGGAGAGCAGAGATCACAAGTCAACATTTCACGGAGAATGCTTTGTATTCGATAAACGGGTAGCGGTCACCGAAGGTCTCCAACCATCCAAGAATTACATCCCCTGTTATGGATGCCGAGGCCCCATGGATCGAAGATTGCTACTTGATAATAATTGCGGTGACAAACGAAAGTCTGCAGAGGTGCCACCATCCAAATATATCGTGTTGATGGAGGGTGTACCAAACTTGCCAGAGTTAAAGTACGATAGTGAAACAAAGGCATGGTATTTACCAGGATTGACATGTCCTCGGTGTCACGATGGAACGACTCGTGAAAGTTTGGAGAGGTTTGCTCAGAGGAAAGAACAGATGGAGATTTGTAAGAGGGAGGGTAAAGAGCACTTTAGAGATGGTAAAGCTGATACTACTTGTACCTAACACTTCAGGCAAAATGAAATATATGAGTGCTAGGTGATTGGCGAATCGACCTGCCACACCTAGTTCGTAGCTGTTGCATCAAGACACAAAAAGCAACCAAGGTGGGTGCACCAATTCTAACACAATTGAATTACTATTGTGAGAACTCGCTGTTCAGGCCATATTTTCATTTTTTATAGGTACCAAAAACACAGCGATGCCTAGAGCTTTACATTGCGTACTTTTCTAATATCAACTATGAATAATCTACGCACCACCCTCGAAGGTCTCTCAACAAATAATAATAACACAACATGACAAACACTTATCTACGGTTAAATCGGACTCCCAGTCGGAATTTCTGTAGGAAAATACGTAGGCACTGGTGTAGGCACCGCCATCATATCATCAGTGACACTTGACCTGTCCTCAATCATTCTCTCATCAATGAACATAAACAAATCTGCCCTTTTAACATTCTCATCAGACCCCTCAAATCCATACAAACCAGGGTAACACTGGGCCCCATCCCCATAGGTACCCATAACATTTGTAAACCCATTCACCCAGCAATAAGCACTAAGCAACTGTCCTCCGGTAAAATACCACATACTTGTGTGCTCACTACAATCTTCAAGTATCAAGGTACTGCCAAAAGTGGAGCAATAATCTTTGTTGACACTGATGCACTCGTTGGGATAGACACGACTTTCAATCTTGACAAAGGTATCATCGTTGTGAACAATCCAATGTTGATCGATGGAATCATTATCACAAGATTTCAGTACGTCAGTCAGTTCACCCGTCATGAAGTTGATGCCGGAAATGTCGACACAATGCCCAGGGCAGGCGAGGGGACCTAGATAGTATAGTTCTTTGGATGATTTGCCACTTTTGGAGTCCTTGTTCGATTTGGAGGAGGTGAAGCTGCCACCACCACTTTTACCAGACTTGCTGTCCATGTCGTTTCCGGAGTCAGGCTTGGCTGCTTTGCTAGAAGATGTCTTAGATGCTTTGCTCATGCTGACTCCGGCTTCGTCGTGGCCAGCTCTGACTTGGGGTGCGGATCGCAAGTCACGTGCAAGATCGGACGGATGGCTGCGCGATGTCAGGGGCTGCAGCCGATGTCTAGCAAGGTCTTCGTTTGTGTTCATCTCGTTTGCGTTTGTTAGAGCAACAGCAGCGGAGCCTAATGCGAGTTGGACCTTCATGATGTCCAATGTTCTCTGTTTCGTAGGCAAGATGTTATTCAGTATTTAGAGATGCTATGAGGCAGAATTCAATTGGAGAGCAGACAAGCAAATCATGCATTAGTAGACCGACACTGCTATTGATGAGATAGAGGAAAGAACTGCTTGCTCACCATATCAGACGGGATCAGTTGGTTGTAGCGGTGTAGTTCATGGTTCATGCAATAGAATCCAGGCTCAGTGGCCCTTTTACGAAATGGGCATAAATGACTTTTCCGTTCAACTTTGAATTTTACTGCCAAAGTTAAGTACACACAACTTCAACTTCAAACTAAAGCTGTTCGTATCTTCGCGACGTAAATCCATCACTCGCATGCTCGCCGCCCCTCCTCCACACATCATCCGCCCACGGCCGCGGCCACCACAAGAATACCAAACCACCCAGCTATCGCAAGCCATTGCTCCTTCATATCACCACGCAACCTTAACAGCATTGTCCAGCAAAGCCTGCTCTCATATATCTCGAAGTTTGAAGCTCGAATTACTCTAATTCGACCTTCGACATATCATTCTTTTGCAACTCCACATCATTTAATGGACCATCAATAAATCAAACAGCTGCTGCTACTTGACACGCTATTATATAACTTTTTGCAATGGAAGAACCACCCAGAATCGAAAATGTAACCTCCTCTCGAGGAGTGTCACTCTCCGACGCCGGATCAATATTAGATTCCTTTATAAACACGTTAGACAGTCAAGGACAGGGTGCATCGCAGCCAATAGATGCCAAGCCATCCACGCCTGCCAAAGCTGCAGCCGGCACATCGTCTACGGCGGCCGTAACACCACGAAAAACACGTGCCGAACTAGAAGAAGAATCCATCCTCAAAAAATTTGATTTACTCTCCAAACAAAATACCGGTTTGGTTTCCGACGATACCTATGAAAGGTTGAAACTGATTCGGGATTCCATTGTGGGGGAGGTAGAGGGACGGGTGTTGAAGCCCAGTTTGCTCAAAAAGAAGGAGGCCGTTGAGTCAAATGGCGTTGATGAATTTGATGAGCATCGATATAATGCCTACAATGAAGACGATCAAGAAGTAGACGAATCACAACAATTTATAAACGAATTAGAAGAGGTGGAGCAAGAGTTGGTTGCGCGAGAAGAAGAGAGTCGACGTTCTGCTAAAAAGGCTAAGAAGGAGAAGAAATCGGCGAAAAAGGCTAAGAAGGAGGCTAAGAAAAAGAGGAAGCAAGATAGTCTGAGGGAAAGTGAGGCTGGTGGTGTCAGTGAGAAGCGGATTAAGTTGGAAGATGATTCTTAGTAGTGTTTCGAAACTACTCTTGTTGTATTCTATTTGGGATGATGAACAAATCTCACGGTGCCAGCCTTGTCACATGTTAAGGACAGTAGCCACTAGTTTCAGAGCACACCATCTAATCAGCATTGGATACTTTTCTAAAATGGTATGTCATTTAACCTAACGGTAACGTTCGGATACCCAGTTGCTATCGTCTGAACCAAGAAATCAATCGCATCTACTGTTTCATTAGTCGATAGGTTCATTTTCATTAGTTGTGTTAGTCCGTTATTGCTCATTACTCAGTGTCCAAGATGGCGGGAAGATGTTCACTAGAAAGAAATAGATATGTTGTCAGATGCAGACATTGCATACGAAAGGCATAGCAGTGGTGCCTGCTGCCGATGTTGTTCTTTTGCTCAATAGATTCAATTGTCGGGTAACTGGAACAGAATGCGCAAGTTTCGAGGCTTTACACCCTTGGGCTTGAATGACTTGTCTTCAAATTGTGATCAAACGACCGAACATCTCCAATTTTGCCATTCAAATATGTTGCTTTGTTCTTCAACCCATGGCAAACTACTGGAGTCCCGTATGTATTCAAAACGACACCAAATGGATCAACCTTCATCGTTACCTTTTCTTCTTGGGCAACTTCCTCTGCCCCACGAACAACATACTTATCTGCTTCATAACGGAGGACTTCAAATGTTTGAATGCCACAGCTCCGCAGTCCAACATGTACAGTCTTGAATTGTAACAATCTGCACTCAAGCATTTGTGTGTGATTATGTTCTCGCCCGTGGTGCTGTTTGCTTATGGCAATCAATCTTTTGACCAGCCGCCACGCTTCTATTGTATGGTGCGATTTGCGTATTCAACTGCCAACTGTGCACCCAGGATAAGACAGGACACCTCTCCACTCTTTTCAACTGACATCTGGTAAGAAGTTCGAAATCTCTCAAGGACTTGTTCCTGTGTTTCTGGTTTACCAAAGGCCACTTGAGCCCCAAACTTCTTGATACATTTTGCCATGTACTGAGCTATTTGTGCTTCTGTTGAAACCGCAAAATCTAAAGCACTTTTATTTCTAATAGCTTCACTCATCCTTCGACTGTCGTGTAGGTACCGCAGCCCTTTCTTTGCCTTGTCCTCGGTGAGATCTTCCCCTGGCAGCATCCCACCCAGCATAGCCTCACCGATCGACTTGAACGCCACAGCCTAATCAGGCTGCATCGACAGCTGATCAATAACTGATAGACTTGTCTTTATGATCTCATCTTTTCGTTCTTTTGATTTCTGTGTTCGGTTGGCAATTGTTGCGAGCATTGTACACTGAACGGCAGGGTGGCGCAATCCACAATCCGGATACTGCTCGTCTACGAAACGTTTTAATTTGTCAGATAAACGACCAGTAGCTGATGTTGATAGCCTTTCTTGCAAGTGGGGCAGTCCATCCACGGATCATGAAATCGCTTGGATTATCCGCGTCATTGCTTTTCCTTCGAGCATAGCTTAGAAGGCACGAAACGTGGGCGAAGCCAGCATCATCGCCTCTGCAGGAGCAGTCACGCACAGGAGGTTTGCCGTCTCGATCGGCTTCGTCATCGAGGCAAATCCAACACGATGCCATGAGATGTGAGGTGACTGGATTTGAAAGATTTGAACTGACGATATTTGTACCTGTCGCTTGATTCGAAGTTAATACATCTGCAAGCTTAATATCTGAACGACCTTAAAGGTACAGATAGAGATCATTCTTGCCCATGACAGACACAGGCCGACAACGACATCTACATCTAACAATCCTATCCTTCGCCATCCTCCTGCGAATACTCATAGGAATCCACCCCCACTCCGGCCAAGATGACTACCAAGGCCCCGGAGCAATCAAAGCAGGCACCGCCACATCGTCCACCAAGTACGGAGGCGACTACGAAGCCCAACGCCATTGGATGGAACTAACCTATCATCTCCCTCTAAGCGAATGGTATTATTACGATTTATCCTACTGGGGATTGGATTATCCGCCATTAACTGCTTATGTTAGTTGGTTCTTTGGATACATTGCCGATACTTTGGGCTCTGTACACGGACTTGAAGTGCTGAAGGATTTAATGGCATTGCATGATAGTAGAGGTTTTGAAAATGAGAGGGGGAAAATGTACATGAGATTCACTGTATTGGTTATGGATTTGCTGGTGTACATATCTGCTGTTTGGGAAATTGCTCCTAGATTATTGAATGGTACAACAGATATAATTCGAGAAAAGGAGAGGATACGTCTATTGACAATGGCATTGGCACAACCTGCCATCCTTTTGATGGATCATGGTCATTTTCAATATAATACAGTTTCTTTGGGATTGGCATTGTGGTCCTTTCATTTCATGACGATGCACTCCAATCCATTCAAGAAGGATGAATCATCAACATCGAGTCTAACATTTGTTGGGCCTATTCTCGGAAGTGTATTGTTTTCACTGGCACTCAATTTTAAGCAGATGGAATTGTATCATGCTCCTGCTGTGTTTGCTTATTTACTAGGACGGTGTTTTGAATGCAGTAATGTGCAATCTACAACCAAAGATAACGAAGGTGGCACAATGACATCAATGAACAATCGTAACGTGATCACCAAATTCTGCTCACTGGGCATCACAGTTATATCATCATTTGCAATCCTATGGTTTCCATTTGCAATCTATCCCCGGTCTGGAACAAATGCAAGGCTATTTCATTTAGCTGGAGTAACACAAGTGCTGAAACGACTCTTTCCATTCCAACGTGGCTTGTTCGAGGGCAAAGTTGCAAATATTTGGTGTGCCCTCTCTGTCAAACCGTTTTCGATTCGACGACGTGTTCCAGAGGAAATTTTGCCATTGATGGCATCAGGATTGACATTGATGTTGATTTTACTGCCTTGTTGGTACTTGTTCCAGGTTGGAAAAGGTGATAGAGGTCAATGTGACACAGCGAAAACAATAAGAGAGAAAGATCAACATCAATCTTCAAGAGAGAGGGCCGACATCAAGTTATTGTTGTGGGGCTGCACATCGACATCACTGGCATTCTTCCTAGCGAGTTTTCAAGTGCATGAAAAGGGAATTCTCATACCTTTAGCGCCATTGTCTCTGCTGCTTTTAGAAGCACCAAGATTCATTGCATGGTTTTCAATAGTGGCTACTTGGACGCTGTGGCCCTTGGTGACAATTGATCGCCTTGGCAGTGCATACGCTTGCTGTGTTGTCATATTCCTTTGCCTCCATAATATGACGAGAGTTTCACCATCAGGAGAGTCGGACGTATTTTCAATGATTCCATCCAAATACATCATTCATTTGTCGGTAGTCGCAATGGTTCTGCTGCACGCTGCTGAATTACTTGTTGCACCACCGAGAAACTTACCGGATCTCTTTCCTGTGCTTTGGAGTTTAGTTGGTTGCGGATTGATCTCGTTCTCGTACCTTGTAACAATTTGGGTAATGGATAAGGGCCAGACGAAGAAGATAGTCGGTAGCAGCAGCAGCAGCAAAACGAAACGTACATCAAAAGCACCAATGATCGGCATTGGTATCTTGGCGACAATACTACCGGCTAGTCATGGGTTTGTGGTTTCACAAAAAGCCCAATGTTACACCATGTCACAATTGCAATCCTCCAATATGAATGAAATCTTCACTTCTGAGATGATAGAGCGTGCCAGAGAACCTCTTTACTGGGAAACTCAACGGACTGAAGATGCTAAGCCAATTTTAGATCTATCAAAAAGGGACTCTGATACATTGTCACTGTCAGAAAAAGCTGTGGTGAACCAAGGCAAACTTCAGGAGACCAATACAGTTGATTCAGAGGATTCTTGCGTCAAGTGGGAAGATGGACAGATATGGCTCGAAACAGAACGTCGATTGATATCTATGGGAGTATTGCTGAATGAAACAGATGCTTCCAATCAGCCAATGGTAGAATTGATATCATCACAAACAATGATAGCTCGAGCACCTCAACTCATTCGTCTATCAACGTCTCAAGTCATTGAATCAACAAACTTTTTCTTGGATCAACGCTTCGCTTTAGCCTCTCTTATACAACACGACCCAACAATTTTAACATTTTGTGCCGATGACCTTTACTATGGCATGGAATATTTGTCAAACATGATGACTCGTGGCAATGAGACACAAGCTTTACACATGATCAGAACTCAATCCGTATTGTCACCACAGATGGCACTCAGCCTGTTTAGAATGGGTGTAGAAGGAGGCATTGATGAAGGGCGAGTCTCCAATGCATTGGCTAATGCATCGGCTGCAAGTGGTAAAGCTGTAGAGTATGCTGTGAATGATGCCGGGAGGACTTACAGAGAATTCAAACAGCTGAAAGGTGGCAGAAAATCTTTAGGATGACAAGATATTGCGATGAGACGCAACTAGTTGCTTCATGTAACGATATGACAAAGTAAGTTTAAGCATCAGTCTTCATGCTTCTTTCTCAACATGGCTATGCAACCAATCGCATTTGTAAATTGAAGGACCACCGCAGCTATTGACATATATGCGCCCTTTGACAGTGCACAATCAGCGTACGCATAATATCCTTTGAGTGGAAAGGACATTACATTACACAAATCACTCTGGAAGATCAAAAATTGAAGGCCTTGAAAGAATGATGCCATGAGGAAGATCAACGAAAAGTACTTCCACCTCTTCCTCTTCATTTTAGTGCAGGTCGCAAGAGATACAACCGCAAGGCCAACGAGTGCTAGTAATAATGAAGTAATTGAGCAAGCCCTAGCGGCAGTCCAATACTGATCAATGAAAAATGTGCTGGGGTACGGCTATGAAAAGATGGTGCGAATAACTCAGCTGGAATGCGACATCAGGTAAACAACACATCCAATGAAAATATTATCGTACCTGGCAATACTTGCTGTCATCCAGTTCGTCGGGAACAGTTTCCTCGCAGCTAGTATCATGTCTCGGACACTGCTTCAACGTGTATGAATAGATCCCAGCCGATATTCCAACGCCAGGTGTAGTTGTTGAATTTGGAAAGAAAACAACGGTTTCTCGGGTCACAAACTTGCAGACAGAATTGCTCAAGAAGCAACAAATCAGTGCAGTGAGAGATGAAACTACAAGTAGTCCAACCAGTCCACCATTAGGATACGAACAAAGCATGAACTTCAGGAAGCTTAGATCCACGTCATTATTTGGAGCATCCTTGATGCCGAATGTGTCTTCTTCGTGCACGTTGTCAAGATCAAGATCTTTGAGAATATCCGGCAGTGGAATCATTGAATGATCTGACAGCATTGTAGCTGATATGACTACTTGTTTAAACTCATACCGCGATGCCCAGTATGGGATATATGCCTTTTCATCGCCCTTTGTATCAACTAGATGCACAATCCTGCCGGGTATATACAGCTTGACACTGATCTCACCAGTTTGATTCTTTGCAGCTCTTTCGGTTCTGGATTAGCAACATGATGTGAGCACTGAATAGAAAAGTAATTAGGGCCCTGAGCTTCTTGAGCTTACCTAAACTTTCGTACTCTGGAAATAACATAAACATGATTAGGTTGAGAGACAGAACTGTGTGGCTCATAACAATAAGAAACATGACACTTACTGTTCATAGAACGGCGTATCACGCTCAA
This sequence comes from Cyclotella atomus, assembly GCA_036939935.1. Classification (NCBI taxonomy): domain Eukaryota; phylum Bacillariophyta; class Thalassiosirophyceae; order Thalassiosirales; family Thalassiosiraceae; genus Cyclotella; species Cyclotella atomus. The sequence continues at coordinate 6,168 of JALLPI010000456.1, read as the reverse complement.
TCTCGCGGCGCGGGCAAAGAACTTTTGCATTTCGTTGGATTAATTGTGAAGAATTCACAACGGGGGTTCTCACGTCTCTAAAAGCATGTAGCTTAGGCACCTTAATCCGAGCAAGCACATCGAAGAACTCGTCACTTGATTGAGGTAGACGCAAGTGAGTATGATACTAAAGGGATTGTTTTGTAAAGAAGAATGAAAGAAATACTTACCGGAGAGTTTCCAGATTGGGTTGTGTGACCCTTGGAACTACACATACAAAAGATACAACTTAGTGTGCAGAGTGCAGACAATAAGTTAACAAGAGAGTATCATTGTACCTACCAACATCATCGTGTCTGATAATGGCAGTGATAAACTCGTTGCACTCTCCAGCTAGTCTATCATCGAAAATGCAACCCCTGATCAATTGGGTGATTCATACGTGAAATAGATTAAACTCACGTGTCAGAGATAATGACGAATGCAAAACTATAGTAGTTCAACAAGATATAAACTCACGGCGGTTCAAATGCGTAGCATTTCAAGTTTGGGAAGCTGGGCCGCAGCATGAGACTCAGTACTGAAGCGCATCCTCCTCCGAGCGAGTGACCTACAACGACTGACAGCAGCAGCAGCAGCAGCAGCAAATTAGGTAACAATGCAGATGCTTTAGTATTATCCAACGACTAATATCTTACCCAGATTGTACTCTTTGTATTGACTATCCTCTGAAAATAATAGCTTCAAGACCTTGTGCACCTTGATATCATTATACAGCCATTTCGTACGTGTCAGCACCCCTGCACATATACATTATACAAATAGTATGAAGTAAGTTCAAAGTGTATTCACGCTTTTGAAAGACCAAGCGAGGCTCACCTTTATGGCAATGGTGGCCTTTGCCATCAAATCCACAGATTTCACCAACATCATCCAAAGGCAAGGGCACATATTGCAAATCGATCACCCAGTCTTCAAGACTGAGGGTTCCTCTAACAGTAATCACCACCGATTTCTTTTCCTCATCAACCAGTATTGCATATGGAGTGGCTGCAATCCCATTACTAAAGTTGGCATAGCACAAATGCGCGTGGTCACAACCAACTCTCTTCAGCCGATAGCTATCATTGTGCGGACTAAGCAAGGTGTTCAAGTCTCTGATGAAAGTTTGACAATCCTCTGGTAGGTCGAAATCATTGAGCGCTGCCTCGAATATATCTATGTAGATATACAGTGCGTATAAAGAATAATGCGCAGCGGCTGAAACACGAAGAAATCATCAAAGTTAGAGGCCCTGTCCGGTTGTAGGTAGTGGCCAATGTTGATACAGAACTTACTTTTGATAACGTCAACATCCTCTTCATTTTTACTACTCAGCACTCTCTTCTCCGACACCACATAGTCATGACCATTCTTCTTTGGCTGGATTGTAAGGATTTGTTTGTACTTTGAAAGAGTCTTCGATTGAAGCAAGGACCTCCTATTCATGGATTCTGTAGCCTCTTCTTCAGTTGCCATTGCCTCTTCATTTACATCATTTGAATCCTGGTCCTGACCTTGATTTGACGTCTCCTTGAGCTTTTGAATTGTCATGTATCGTCGTTCAGCTTGAACACGAGCCAATAGCTTGCCACCTACATACATATCCGAGAGAACTACGTCTACTTTGGCGTCGTTGTTCGTGAATTCCATGAGATTGCTTGCAAAGTCTTTCATTTCACCTTTGTTCTTCAAGTCTTGCCCACCCAAATCCTTATTGCACATGGCAACACACTTGAAAATGTAACCAAGACACTGTTCCAACCTTTCTCCTTTGGATCTTGTGGAATACGTCTTGCGAACCAACTTGGACCTACGTATCCAATGAACCACTTTGTTCGTCGCTATAGTAGGAAATACCAGCAGCTCCAGAGCGAATGTCACCATAAGTACACAAAACAAAGAGTACATTGGAGTCTCGTCCGGATAAAACTTCGGCTGTTCCTCCCCACACCCATAGTTATTCTTCCTAACTGTGACGGTTAGAGTTATGGTTTAGAAACGTATCAATGACACATTAGTGCAACAAAAAGAATAATGAGCTCACCATCAACTACTTTTGCAATCCCAAGTGCCAACAAAAGGATGGGGAAAACGTTCACTGCCAGCATCTTATAGATGATCAAAGGTTTCAAATAAGCATCCCTTCCCATGGACTGAGTGGGCGTACCTATACTGGCTGCACTCCACACGCATAGTATCCAAGTAAAATCAATGAAAACAAATATGACAGTTGCCCATAAGAAGATGGAGCCAGATATGTCGACTGTAATTGTAACATTCTGCAGCTGTTGTTCGTCGACTGTGTAGACTAGCAAATCAGTGCTACCTCCGAGTGCATATTGGGGGCACCATTTCTTATAGCCGTTGACTAAGAGATTTCCTCCTCTTATTTTCTCGACGAGGTGGTTAATGATGAGTGGGGCTAGACATCTGATAAGATGAACAAGAAATAGGTCGTTAGGAGCTGCACATAGCTGCACACAGCCAAGGTGTATCTAATAACATCCGTGGACTCACAGTGATTGCAGAACTCGATAGGTCGCCAGAATAAGACACACGATGTGAAGGTCGTCACCGGAAAATGGTCGAGTGGTTAAATCGAATCCAAATACTTGATATACTTTGAGCGCCGGCATATCTCCATGTTTTCATGATGACCGAGCAAGAGAGACATGAGAACGCCATACCTATTTCGTCTCATATCAATAGTATGAGCATTTAAAGGCAATCGGAAGATGCCCCATTTTCCCAATCTTTCCCATTTTCTCAGAAAGATGAATGGATCAGCAAATTCAAATGGAGCAAACGGTTCCATAGACGAGCCTTCTTTCTTGGAAGCAGCAGCAGAGGCCGGGGCCACAACATCATCCGATATAGAAAACCAGCAACGCGATTTGGATGCCTCCACAGCACAAGAACAAGGCGCACCTGCCATTGCAAAAACCGATGAAGAAACAGAAACAATATCGACATTCCAAGACATTCTCACAACCAATCACGACCCTTCCAATCTCTGGATACTCAGCGATGACGATAACGTACCCTTCCCATCCGTTAATGAATCGACACAAGAAATGAACGAATTGGTGAATGTATGCCCCTGTAGATGTTTATTCTTCACGTTGAAAGAGACTATATGTATGGTAATGAGTGCTTTGGGATGTGCGGTGTTTGTGACCGGGATGGTGTTTTTGATTATGTTTTTGGAGGGGAGTTGGTCCGAGAACGATGGTTAACTCCGAGTTGGGCTGCGGCTCTGATCACAATAAGCAGAATCTATGAAAAGAACCGATAGCCGATAGCCAATTCATCAGTTGACGCGCATAGAGAGTTTACAATACGTTTAACCAGTGCGACATCTTCATTAATTATAGTGTCAGGACTACTGGATCATATTTTACAAGACCCCCCAGCGAATTCATACCGACTCGCAACAAAGATAGAACCATTATTGGATACATTTATTCAAATACTTGAATTCGCTCATGGCATCCTCTTCATTGCCTGTTCTTTCTAGAATTTCTATGAATCGCCTCACTTCTGGTCTTGATCGGAATTTGAACTTTTGGCATGGCGATAGTAATAGTAATCACCTCCATTGGACTTTCCTGGAATGTACTGCACAAACCAGCCAGGGAAATCTTCAGACAGTATCATTGTTATCTCATCCGACCTCGATGCAGCATCTCGTTTCTTATCTTCAGTTGGAGTACTGGCTGGTGTTGATATCTCAGATGTTTTTTTGGGCGACAGAATATGCTTGGTGGCATTCACAGTGTCTTTCGCGATAGAAATAGGAGAGCAGCATCAAGCGGCTCGTGATGAGTAATGGCCTTTGGTTGAGCAAGAGGACTCGGGACCAGGTGACCATGTAGGCCAGACGATTCTTCCTGAGCAGTACTAGTTGCAGCCACGGTGCCCGTCTTTGTCTGCTGATCTTGCTCGTTTGCTTCTTCCTGCGCGACCTTGCTCGTTTGCTTCTCTCTTCGCAGTACTAGTTATGGCCATTGTAACCTTCTTGAATTTTGCAGCTTTTTATGCAAACGGCGATGAAGCAGATTAACATCACTCATGTTCCCACTTTTCCAAGACTTTTCAGCGCTCATTTCGATAAATGACGCTTGAACTTGAATTCAGTCCATTTGCCACAGACCTTGTTGTTGCAGCGGCAGCGCACTTTGCCAGTTCTATAGCCGAATTGATCGACATCATAATAAATGCCACGACTTGAATAGAGCGAGACAGCCTCCTAAATAGTACATCATGCACAGCTGTTAATCGAATGTTGTATGGCAATATAACGAGAAGTTGAATGACTTACCTTCGCAGATAGATACCTCTGCTTACTGTCGCGGAGTTCTTCAAATGTCTCTGATAACTCAGACTCCCTCGCGTCATTGAAAGACTGTTGTTCAGTCTCAATACTTTTTTGTGTCGCCACTTGAAAGATTGGATCGAATGTTGAAATGGGCCGATTATCTAAAGCTCGAAGCTTCATTTCATTGGCAGACTCTTGTTCAGTCTCGAGGTTATTTCGTTTTGACGCTTGAAAAATGGATCGAGTGGTGGAATCGGTAGATTATCAGAAGCTGTATTACTATATGCCTCCTATGCAATATGAACCTCGGCATCGAGATCGTCGCTATCAAATGATCCAAAATTTTCAGAGTCAACGATGTGAGCTACATACCAATCGGAGTCAGATGGCAATGATGCAGATGAATCTTTCAGCTTGGAGATTCCAGATAGAATTGGGCCATTTAGGAGTGGCAAATCGACATCAAGATTCGAAGGACTGCTAGGTCTTCTTTTCTTTAACGGCCCCTTTGAAAGAGGCATAGTGTACGCATTTTCCTTGGACTTGGCAATCTGATCAGTAACTTCAGATAGCTCTGGGGTGTCCGGAGGTGACGAATTGCTACCGGAGGGAGTGAGCGTTGCTGCTGCTACCCGTTTTTTGGCCGTCAGCTTTGAAGTCTTGGTCTTTTTCGGAGAACACCTTGTGGCTTTTCTTTTCTTCGTTGGGCTTGCTTCTCCCTTGTCACTTTCCGTGGTACTGATTCCAAGCATACTCAACAATGCAGGCCACATGTCAACGGTATTGTTCGGAGACAAAAGCACCCTCAGTGACCACTTATCTTGACTGTAAATATCCGCTTCGTTGCACACAGATGTAACTCGCGCCCAATCTTCTCTACATTCAAACTCATACAAGTGGGTGAGGCCAAAACTGCTTCCCATTTCCAAGGCAAAATCCACTGCTGGCTCCCTCCAATGATGCTTGGCAATATGAAGCATACTTCTGCTCAATTTGTCTTGACGAATGCCCAAAGTAGCTTGCAAACGTAGAATCACATGAAGTTTCTTTCTGTCGTTGTTTTTAAGCTGTTTGTCCTTGTCAGCGTAATCCTTACTTTTGATGAAAGGTGGGACTCTCACACGACAAAATCCAAAGAACTTGTTGGTGGAGTTGTGCCGAAAGATAGCGGTTTGCAATTTACGGCATTCGTCGTGCCATTGACAATCGCAATGAATTGAATTCTTGGGTGGATTCCCTGACGATTTCTTTCGAACTGGTGGAGCAGAACTGGAAGCACTTGGAGCAGAAGCCTTGCCGTCAGCATGTGATTTCTTTGAAACTGGTGGAGCAGAACTGGAAGCACTTGGAGCAGGAGCCTTGCCGTCAGCATGTGCCATGGGCGATGGTGCACTAGACTTAGCTTGCGGTTTACTTGTGTGGCTCGGATCATTATCTACCACAGTCATCATCTGACTAGATGCAGATGGTTTCGTATTAGATTTCTGGGAAGGGACACCTCCGCCTGATGCATGGGATTGAATTGGAAGAGATTTCAAAGGATAAGGAATACTGTTATGACTCATCTGATGTTGACCCGATTGATGTTCTTCAATTCGTTCAACCGGATGAGATTTCATCGGATTTGCAATACCGTGATGACTCATCTGATATTGAACTGATTGATGTTCTCCAATCCGCATCTCCGGAAGGGATCTCATCGGATAAGGAATACTGCGGTGATGGCTCATGTAATGATGAGGCTACCCGTATGGTCAGCCTCCCCACTCTTCCGTAAAATGTTGCCTTTCAGCGTTCCCGCCATATTTTACTAGGCTTAAATAGGCTTA
>JALLPI010000455.1:0-19506 GCA_036939935.1 Cyclotella atomus | reverse complement strand
CACGGATTTTACAATTGCTTTGTTGTTGATATTGTTGGATGTAGGATCCGTTGGGACCGAGAAGATTCACTGCAGTGATGATTTACAGAATTCCACAATATATTTTTGGGGATACAGGTCACACGAATGGTTGTTAGTACATCATCATCAGCAGCAGACATTAAAAGACAGTGCCATTAGCAAACGAAGATAACATTGACAGTAGACATTACAACTCAGCAAGCAAACGAGTACAATATCAGTAGCAGCAGACATTGAAAGGCCGGCATCAATCAAATGAGTACATATTATCAGCAGCATACATTATATGGCAGTAAGCAGGTGAGTGCACACACCATTAGCAGCAGATAAAACGAATGGGTACATCATCAGACATTGAAAAACCAAACCTAATAAGTGTATCATATCAGTAGACTTGTCAAGACAGTAAGCAAATTCAATATCAACATCAATATAGGCAAGATGAAGCAACAAAACTCACAGAATAGAGCACGTTGTACCGATTTGGAATTGTACATTTGAACCCACATGGGTATTGTGATTGTCAAATCGTTGGATGGGAGAGGATTTGGAGCAGCTGGACGCTGCTGCTGCTGCTGCTGCTGCTGCTCTTTGCAACGTTTTTCTGCTATCTGCCGTTTCTGCTCTGAATCATCATGTTTACTTTCAAACGAAGCCAGATTTCCATCATCCCGATTGAATTCCATTGCCATTTCTTCTACATTCGACTTCTTTAACTCAACGAAAGAGGGATTGCTCTTCTTCTCAACAGAATGAACATTCTTCTCTGCACATTCTCCTTCTACCTCACCAAAGCCATCTCCAGCACTGACACCAGCAGCACCTCCAACCATCCGAAACGACACATCACGACAAGGCACACAATCATCTAACCTCCCCTCCAACTCCACCGCATATTCCATACTTCCTCCTTCTCCTCCTTCTTTCATCTTTCTACAAAGTAAAACCCTCCCCTTCTTCCCTCGACAATACACAGGACAGCCGGCCCCATAGCCCAGCCTATCTTCCGTCACATTATCCACCCTCTCATCATCGCGACTGCCATCTAATAACAATACTCGATAGTACAATTCCTTCGTGGTGAAATTTATGGAGACACTTTGCACTACTCCCCGTTGAAACGATGCATTGTGGATGTTATTGTGAGAATTACCCGTAGAGGAGGGAAGATCATCGTACAGTGGTTCGTTGTGAAAGATCCAAACGGGACAAGAGGTTGGATAGCGTGTTTTGTTGGATTGAGAGGGGGTGAATTGGATCATCATTGTGGATGGCGTTGTCTTTGTTGGTTGTGATGGCTTAGCCTTTGCCGTCTATCACTTTCATTTTTTTCCATGGCATTCGCGCCATTTTATTTGGCATTTTTCCACTGGCATTATGCGCTTGAGTATCGAGCTGAACATACACCTGCGCTGGCTTGCATGTTTTGGGCATTGGCGATGGTCATTGTTGGAGGAGTCTGCACTAATACTAATATCTTTTGGCATTGCTTGGTACACGTGATGGTTCTGATAGAGCACCTGCTGTTCTAATTTTGTTTGGGCCTTCGTGATGATTATTGTTGGAGGGAGTCTATGGTATTGAACATCTGCTGCACTATAACATTATTGTCTGTCATTAAGTTGGTGATTGCTAGCTTTTAGTACATCGTATTACAAATGAACTGTACTGTACTCTTCTAATGTAATTTTGCCAATGTAATATCACTATAAGTGCATTACTTCTTTCTGTGAGATGTGAGCTCATGAGCTAAACACCATAACCAGAGCAACATGTTGAATTCTTAGAGACTGGTTATAAACACTGCAAAGTTATAATAACTAGAAGTTTAATCTTATGCACGTAGTGCCTAAAACAATCGATCATTTTCTCTACTAATAGATCGAATTCATACCCGAAACCAAATATAGAATACGCATACACATGCCAAAATCGTAACGTCGATCTTCACTTCTGACGATCAAATTCTGCCAGCATGGCGAAGTAATCAACGTCGCCAACGTCTGGGTCCATCGCCTCGATCCTTGGGGCAGCATTGGTGGTCACCTCGTTTATAAAATCTTCGAATAGAAGGTCGCCATGAACCTCAAATGACACGCGACTTTTCCTTGTTATAACACGACCGTCGTCTGCTTGTCTTTGCTTCTTGTTCGGACGAGGACCTGCTGCAACAGCCGCTGGCACATCAAAGATCGATGTATCCAAGTTTCTATTTAGAACGGCCGCGCTTCGAACTTCTTTGATGGAGTAGTACATGAAGGGATCTTTCTTCTTCAGTGACGCGACAGCGGAGGAATCGAGGTTGCGGAGGTTGATTTGTACGGTGGGTTTTTCAAAGACTGTGGGGATGATGAATTGGTCGCTGGATGAGGAGCATTGTACTGGGGATGGCTTCGTCGGCTTGATTGGGTTGCACATTGTGGAGAAGGTGGGTGTTGTTGCGCGTGGTTGTTGTGGCAAGGTTATGGTGTGTTCTTTGTGAAAATCATGAGCAAAAACAAATGAAAATGCTCTGATAATATATCGTGGATAACAACATCACCAACCATCGACACTGTTCTCGGTCAATCTTTCCATTTTTTAGTCGTAGAGCGGCAGAACTTATGGTACCAACTGCCACTTGATAGTCATTTTTCCCCAAATTCCCCCCGACTGACACAGCATTGAAATCGTGATGACATCACCAAAACTGTTCACGCCCACATTCTCCACGACGCAAGAAGAAGAATGAAAACAATCGATTTGCATTGAAGAGATAAGAAAAGGCAAGCGAGACATGCTGATACGTGGCAGATGACAGTATTCCCCCGAGGCCATCAAAGCCGTCAGCTATGCAGTCATCGGACACTGTTCTCGGTCACAAGTCACTACGTTTTGGATTTCAGGAAGGTTCTCGTATTCTTCAGTGGACTTAGGGTCATTAGATTTCGCACCACGTCACCTGAAATATGTCTCACTGATCTCAATTGAGAGGGAGTATTTTATGGGAGAACTCTTGGGTCTTTGGCCTTGGGGGATTTGGGATAGGCAAGTCACACACTCTCTCTAGCGAATAAGTGTATTGGCTGTGCAATTCATGAAAAAAGACCAGATATCGACTGTGCTTTGCTGTAGCTATATGCTAGTGTTCACAAATTTACAAGAAATAAAGCAAATTCATTCAGAATTTTTGGCCCTGAGTATCTATTGTCCGAGGTTCAAAAAGCAGAAGAAGTAATAATAAGAATGACTTTTGTTGTTATTAATCTCATTTGATGTAAGTTGTAACATTGTTATCAGTGCTAGATCTGACATTTTCACATTCATAATTAGCTGTTGTTGCAAGAGGGTAGGTGAATGTGAAGATGTAAATTTTGTATGAAAATGAAAAAGTGGAATGAATAGAAGAGAAGTTGATCCACTAATGTATCTACCCTGAACTGCAACTGTAAAGACAGCTTTCTTCAAAGCTCAGGGGTCAATCAGTCACAGTTGTGTAGTGTAGTTCTAAAACGCTGAGCATCAGGCTTTACAAATCAGCACAGTGGCACCTGCGCCTGCAGGGTGTTATAATCTGGTGTTACAATCTCAACTCGGTCATTTTAATATTAATGTGATAGACTGCCATTTAAAGGGGTGGCTGCTGCTTCTTATATATGATGTATGGCAATGGATAGACATTTGGCACAACCCTAAATGATGCTCATAGGCAGTGCTGGGTCTCATTAGCAAGTGAAGTATGAATTGGATAGTAGCTTTTGTTACCACAACTTCAACTATTCCCTTTCATAAAGTGGTAGGCAGTGCGCCGTCGTCTTGTGTGAGAACACCACCACCATGTTCAAGTTGTGAAAAAGTTGTGAAATCAACAACCACCATCATACCCTCCAACATCAAGTATTCAACTACACAAACACCACTTCTTCATCATCAGTACAACAATGGACACCTCCTCACAAAGCCACCATCCCTCCCCGCAACTAACCCAACTAACCAAATTCGCCTTCCTCCTCTCCTCGGCCCTCCCCGAAAACTCTTCCAATCCCGTCGTCGGTCTCAACCACCATGTCGAACTCTCTCACTGCTTTGCTCCCACGGGTATCGTCTCCTGCTCTTCTTTATCCATGCATGGATCTCACTCCTCGAATGGTTGTAATGGTAACAATGAAGAATCGACGGCAGCACATCAAGAACGATTGGCATCACTCAACATGAATTCCCGAATTTATACCTCGGCCGATCCTCAACGAATATGCAGTACGCCTAAAACATTATTGATGAATGTCTTACAGAGTATGAGGGAGTTGATGGAGAGTAGGATGTCTAGAATGATTTTGCAGCTGTTGAAAAATACAAAGGGTGCTACCACTAGTACCACGAGCACCATGCTTTATCTGTTGGCTCCCGGTAGGAATGCCATCAAGGTTTGTACCGTTGTTACTAGGTTCGAATCTGCCGATGATGATGAAGACGAAGAGGAGGATGGTGAATTGAATATGAACAGTAACAGCAATGAGGGTCTAGTGACGAAAATGATATTCAAGGCAGTACTTGACATTAAAATCTTTGGTGAAGTGACCACTGTGGAGATTTGTGGTCCGGTCTCCTTCATTGGAAAGTTTCTAAATACCAACACCAACAATAACAATGGTGGAGGTAATGATAACCCAACAATGTCAATATCGGCATGTGGAAAAATGTCCAATGCACCATTGCTTTCGTCCGTGGATATCAAGTTTAATTGTATTGCATTGTTGAGAGAAATGATGGATAAGGCGAGGGTGATTGTGAAAAAGGCTGTTACGGAGGCTGCTTCGCTGAGTGTTAAGATATTGAGTGTTGCTGGAGGAGGAGGAATGACAGAGGACAATACTGCTGCTGCTAGTAGTAATTCTAACATTGCTGCTTCGTCGGTGGCTAATGTGAGTTTGGGTGGGATGGCCCAGTTGGGTATTGGAGTAGGCGCCGGTAATGAGAGTCATCTCAATAATGGCTTGTCAAAGGATATGCTTGCTGCAGCTGCTGCTTTCAAGTTTGGAGGTGCTCAACAGCAACAACAACAAGGTTTGACAACTTCAGTTCATCAGGCTGCTAATAATTCGACGACGGACTATTCAGGAATGCTGGCCGCAGTTTTAAAGCTTGGGACGAATCAAGGTCTCCATAATGCAAGTCGTCAAGTCACCAACGCTGCAGGCACACCCAATCATGACAGAGGTATCACAGATATGTTGGCTTCGGCCTTGAATAATCTTGGAGGTCATGAGTTATCTTCATCTCAAAAGCCCAGTTCTCTTCCTACTGCCAAGAATGATAATGCGGGTGTGCTGGCTGCAGCTTCAAAGCTCGGAACTTTGCAGTCTCAAGGACCCGCTGCGGGAGCTGGGCTCAACCAGCCACCTGCTGTCTCTCAAGTGGCAGGCCTCGCGCCCGCATCGAGTTTAGCTCAACTATCCTCACTACTACAGCAGTCGACAAGCTCCAACCTTCTCGGTGCCAACAATAACAACAACGCCACTGCTCTCAAATCCAATCATTCCTTCTCATCCCTCTTTGGAAGTATTGGCAATCTGGGCAGTTTACGCAATGACACCTTTTCCAGTCTCCTCAAGAGCTCGAATTCGTTGAATCGTCTCGTAGCCAATGCCGATTGGGGCCTCCATCGCGGAGGAGGTGATAGTGCTGCCAACATTCTTCGTCGACACTTGAATGCCTCTGCGGGGACGAATGGAAGTGGGGGAGGCAATGCCAATGCCACATTTGACTTTGGGTCTGCGAATAATAATAATAACGGAGCCGATAGTAGTTGTAATGACCAAGCTCGGAACTTGTTGCTCAGCCTGGCTAGAGGAGCGGGGGGAGGCTCATCGGCAGCGGCGGCCAGTCCTAATCTTCTCAACTCCTTGGCTGCCAGAATCTCAAACGACAATATTGACGGTATGAAGAACGTTGTTCGCTTCCAACAAGATCAAATATCCAATCCAGTGGCCGCTGCAGCGGGCCTGACTCAACCTCAAGGCAATTCCAATGCGCTCAAGCAGCAAATGCTCGAAAAGCTTGGGAACATGTTTCAACAAAATCCCGCACCTCAATACAATTTACTTCACGACATGCTCCTTAAAACCAATGAATCGACTACCGGTCAACAAGCACCGTCTTCAGCAACCACTGCACCATCGACGTCACACCTACCTCAACACGCCACATCCAAGTCGCCAGAAGAAACAGGGGGAAACATCCACAAAGGCCTCTTCAGCTGGCTCGAAAAGGACTCCATGTTCTTATCCGAAGACAAACTCAAGGAACAAGATTTAAAGCATAAAAAGAAGGAAAAAGAAAATCGAGACGCTCCCATGCCATTACGATTCTTTAGCTCTATCGATGATGTAAATGGGAATAATAATGATTTGGAAAGGATGGGTCAGAGTATTTTTGGGAAGAAGAGAAAGGGTGATAGTTTTGGTATTGATGGGCGGAAGAAGAACAGAAGCTGAAAGTTTTGATGCCTTGCTTCTTATAGTTTGTGCATCTCTGGTGAGCTTAGGAGAAAGTGTTGATAGTGATTATTATTTGTTTTGCAGCGAATAAATTCATAGATGACCTTCAATTGAGTATAAGTAGGCAATTACAATACACACTACTCAGGTTCCAACCATGAACCGTGTTCCAACAGCTCGTAATCATTTCCACCAGCTTATCAACGGCATACTTTTAACGTCTTGCTTGACCCCGTCCAAACAGATCTCATGTCTACATTCTCCACTATGACCAGGTTGAGGTTGAGTGCAACCGAGAGTATAAAAGCTTAAGTCATCAAAGGTAACCTCATTCAAACATGCATTCCTGAACCTCAGTTATAAAAATCCTTCAAAGAGCATGACATGAAGCTCTCACAGGCACCCGTCCTTCTCCTCGCCACACTGCCCTCCAGGAACACACCTACAGCAGCTCTTCTCCAAACCATCACACGCCTCTACATGACTACCGAAAGCAGCACTGCAGCAGCATCCAAAAAGCCAAAGATACTATGCCTTCATGGCAAATTTCAAAACGCAGCAACCTTCTCCAATAAAATTGCAGGAGCGCGACGGAAACTCGCCAGAGAGTACGATCTGCACTTCATCGATGGTCCTATCGTACTCGAGGAGGGATATGACGGTGCTACTTTGGACGAAAACGATCTACTGAGATCGTGGTGGGTTAGATCGTCCGAAGAGCGTCACATATTGGTTCGAGAGGCCTTAGAATACGCAATTGGTCAAACGGATAGACATGAGATGGATGCCATTTTGGGATTTTCTCAAGGTGGTACATTGGCAACGGCATTGGCTTTGAGTGGAGCCTTTCCCAATCTCAAGTGTGTTGTTACGGCGGGTGCACCGTTTGTTACCGAGGCTTTGGATGAGGCGGCAATACTGGCTGAGGAATATTCTGATTGTATTACTGGCAATTCTGATTCATTGTATGAGGCAGGTTTGAGAATACCAAAATTTCACATGGCAGGAGAAAATGATGCATTGGTGCCTGCAGAGTCGACGAAGCTGCTATGTGAAAAGGGAGGCAGTGGTACATTTGTTATGCATGAGCAGGGACATTTGTTCCCCACGAGATGTGGAAGAGTTCAAGAGGTGCTTGACTTTTTAGCAAATCATAGTATAAAATAAGCAAAGCCCTTCAAGAGAGTTATCGACTGCCATCTGCAAATGCACATGATTTTGATGTGAGTATAAGTTGTGCTTTGATAGGCAATGAGTTTAGATGGAATCAAAGAAGTACGTCGACGTCAATCAAATCAAATGTGGGAATTATTTCTAGCATTTGTAATGCTCTCTCTAACTTTCGTGCTGCTCAATGTTATTTTCTGTTTTATATACTAACCACAACCCACCACAAGCTCAATAATCCTCATCAAACTCATCTTCAAACTCGGCAGCCTTTTCTTCATCAGTTTTCTTCTCTTCACCCTTCTTCTTCAACCCTCTACTCGCCTCCAACTGCCTCTTATAAGCATCCTCATGATACTTCATCCCCCTCACGGCATCATTATGAGTCGTCAAACAGTACGCAATACGTCTATGAAACGCCTCCGACGGCTCCACCGTGGCATACACATCCATCAAATCATGCGATTGGACAAATCCACCCTCATGATCGATCGTGGCATCAATCACCCCATCGCGCACTGCCTTGGCAACGATAAATTCGGCAGATTTGGCAGACGGCAGACCGAGCCTCGATGCCACATCCTCGAGTGAAATCCTCGAATAACTTGTCTTGAGTCGACGTAATCCAGCCTTGACGACTGAATGTTCCAACCTCGAAATCAAGGTGAATGTCCCGTCCATACGAAATCGCTGCACATGCCTCGAAACAGTATCGGCAAACACGGCCAAATCACCCTTACGTACCGCCCTCGTGATTTCCAGGTACGGTTTCATCTCTCCCCTCATCCCCTCGCCTTCAAACACTTGTCGATCGGGAATTTCACCCATGAGAAGCTGTACCACCACGCACAGTCTTTGGACGGCGATGCGAAACCCAAGACCGGTGTTGGTGGGACATTTTCGGAGGCATTGAGAGAGGGCAGAGTAGGAGGAGGTGTATTCGAGTCTCAATGCTCGGATGCGGCCGGAGTAGTAGAGGTACCGTAGGAGTTGGTTGTTGGAGGGTGGTGATTCGGTGGGGAAGGTTGCGTTGGATAAGAGCTTTTGGGCTTGTTCCACTTTGTTGGGATGGTGTGTGATGATGGTGAGATGATGATATCAGAATAATTTAGATTACAATACATGGATCGCAACATTAAGCACCAACAAGATTTACCAAAGCAAGCATCACACACTACAAACTCACTTACCCTGATCCCCCTTCAACAAATCCCCCAACATCAAATTCAATACCGTACAAATCCCATCCCCATCCTTGACTAAAACCGCATCTCTATACCTCTTGGCCAAATCTACCCTGATACCATTCACTCTACCCTCCAAATTATCACCATCATTGAGACTATCGCACACCAAACTTCTATAGCGTACAATCCTCGATCTCAAGGGATACAATCCCCCCACTCCCCCAATACTATTGTTAGTACCAACGGATACCAATTTGCCTTCGCAATCGTTGATATGAGCATCTAGAATATTCAATGCCATATCGGCCAAATTGTAAGCTGATCCGAATTGGGATTGACGATAGAGGGTAAGAATGGCGAGGGAGAGGAGATAGCCTTCTATTTCTCGGGAGGCTTTGGTTGCGTACTTTTTGTTGGCATCAGCATTGTCACCAGCACCAGCAGATACATTGCCAGGCGTTGATGAAGCAGTAGCGCCGAGAGAAACCAACAAATCTCTACCAGTGGCACAAACCCCATTGGGATCCAATACAGCAGTCGCCGCTTGGGAAATATCGTCCAAGGTGACGGATTTGGCTGTACCGCTTGCGGATCCTAGAAACTTTTTGAGTAGTTTGGATTGAGCCAATGGTGCCGCTGCCGTTGTAGTCTTGGCTGTGGAGGAGGATGCAGAGGCAGTGTCACTGGGATTCGATCCACCGAAAAGACGGTCGAGGCGCCATAGGGCTGATTGGAGGGGTGGAAGGGGGGTGGGGGTGGTGATTTCGGGTGGTGGCGTCATGGTTGTTTGTGCAGTGGGACGATGAACGATGAAGCTTGATGAAGCCTTAGTTGATTTTGATTATATCGAGGTAAACAAATGTTTGGTTATGAAGGTTACCTTTGATGTCTGAAGCTTTTCTAAAATAAACACACACCAAGCACAGTCGCCAGTCGGTGGATACCCAACGCGACACACTAACAATCTAAGCTCAGGTACCACTGCCCACGCATTGCTTGCATTTGCAGGAAACCCCTAAAAACGTGGTCAGCCAGGCGCTTCCTCCAGTAAGATGGATGTGTCTATGATTGAGTTTATCTTCCTGACTCAGACTATCTTATGCACTTGCAGTATCTATCTTTCATGTCATAGTCAAGGGTTGGGTAGACATGGGCTCTGGTTCACGCGCCAACAGAAGTACAATTCTGTTCGTTTAGACCTTACCCCATGGGTGCTGCCTTTGGCCGATTTTGTTACAGGCAAGCAATTGATTCCTATGCAGATGTTTAGATACCTCTCTTGCTCTTGAAAATTTGGCAAAGGAACTATGTGCTCTCTGTTCTTTGTGAGTTAGTGTTAATAAATTTACCCTTGCCAGATCATTAGAACCTATCTTTGTCAAACCGAGATCTCAACTAATAATGAAGGCGCAAAATCAATCATCTAGCTAGAGGGGTCTTTGGTATACCCTCACAAAGAGTCTGAAGCTGTAGGGTGGGCTATCAAGTTAGAGGTCTTCATTTTGGAATGGCTGTTTTCACTGATTTTTGAATCTCCAATTGCACCTGTTTCTGCTTTGATGGCAAACAATTCCTAACGAAGGTCATTGAACCACCGGCTATCAAGTTAGAGGTATTGGTTCTCAAGAACCAAATATCTGGATTAAAATTAAAAGATAGTTTCTAGTGATCTGGCAAGCTATTTTGACACTTGTGTTGTTCTCTTATGGCCAAAAACTCGTGAATGACTCTGACATGTCTTTAATCACATAGTTAGCAGGTGCAAAGTTTAATCAATGGCAAAGGTGCAGTCAATATTGACAGAGGTGATGTGGTGCAAATGGTAAATTTCATTACTTAGGTACTTTATCTAGATTGGGTCTAAACAAACAGAAGGGTATGGAGGTTGTGTCTTGACTACTTCTCCAGCAGGTTGTGCTGATTTGTGAGAGTGATTCATGAAGCACTATAACGGAACAACAGGGTTAGAGTTAGAGGGAGCATCTTTTACTAATGATACGATTAGAATGGTACTGTGTTTCCATCAAGTTTGACTGTAAAAATATAATAATAATAAGCCAGGTCCTGGCTCTAATAGGCACAAGGCCAATGACGCCAAACAATGGATAAACAGGCCAGGAATGTATGAAATATACTCAGGTAGTTAGTAAGAACAATATGTTTTATCAAAGAATTGTCTCCAAATCATTCCACTAACCTCATCGTCTTGAATATAACCACACCAGCAACACAAGCACATACCAGCCATCCAACCAAGGTGCCGACCAAGCAGCCTTCCAAGAATCCCACCAAACAACCTTCCTTGCATCCCCACCAAGAATCCAACCAAACAGCCATCCAGGGTACCGACCATGACCAAGCAGCCCTAAACGGCCTTTCTTGAATCCCACCAAGAATCCAACCAAACCGCCATCAAAGAATCCAACAAAACAGCCTTCCAAGGTACCAATGAAGCACCCTTCTAAGAATCCTGTCAATTCCAAGAATCTCACTAAGTCACCAACTGGACAGCCTTCCAAGACCAAGCACCTGCCAATGCAAACACTGCTACTGACTACTACTACTAATACAACGGCCACTACCGTGACTACATCGACCACTATCAGCGGTTCGAAATCAGCTAAAGGCGTCAGCTTAAGGCATCAAATCTTCCAAATCATCCAAGCGTGTCTAACTTTTTGGTTTGATTTTGTGGTGAAGATTGATGAGTAAATGTGTAAGATGTTATTGTCATTTGATATGAATTTGTGTGCATCTTTGAGAGATTGAAAGGTATATGCTCAACCTATCTGTGGTTGTGAATGTTATGAAATTAAAGCATACTAACAATGTGTTTTGCATTACAATTGTCCTTAAGCAAACCCAAAACACACCCTGCACTTAACCCCAATGACACCAAGCACCACTGCCTTCAATAATAGCGTAGTCAAATCAGCTCTCCTCATAACCTGTCGAAATGTAAGCTCTGGCCTCTGACTCAATATTATACAAGACGGCTGTATCAACTTGAATGTAATCTTGTTGAGTATCAGCCGCAGTGCAACATTCATTGTCCATAGGGTACGAGAGAATTTGTCCGCGCGATGAGGCTGTCTGTATTGATAAGGTGCTCCAAATCTCGCTAGACGAATCAATGCGGCGATTTCGGGTGCATGCTGTTGTTGATATCGTGCCAAATTGTCCGCCAGAGTATATAATTGTTTCGATTCCGTGATTGGTTTGCCACAAACTGTATCAAGACCGGACAATGCCCGATCCAAACAAACTACATCCATCAAACCTGCATTCACACCCTGACCGATATCCGGTGGAAAAGCGTGAATGGCATCGCCAACCAATGCCACGCCATTATTACCGCTCTCATCCCACACGGCCATACCTTTGCTATGTTGACAATATGGAAATCTCGTCCCTTCTGCCTTGGCAAACCTCTCCCATTCCTCATCGGATATCATACCGTCAAACTTCATTCGAGGGAATGCCTCCTCAAACCAAGATTTGATACTCTTTCCATCTTTTAGCGTCCACACCTCGTGATCTGGCCTCGTGACAATATTCGTAGGGCGTATGGCATTATTGTTCTTCATGGGGAGCAGTCCCAACGATAGATAGTTGCGCGGTCCCTTATGAATAGATCGTATTGCATATATATTCTCGCTATTGGTAACCAACGCCGGATTATTGTTTGCATCGGGTATTTCGAATCGAGGTGGCAATTGCAGGACCTTGATACGCAAAAACGAAGCGGGCGAAACATACTTTTGAAGCTGAAACAGTTTTGGTTTGGGAGAAGAGGCATTCCACGTCCCATCGGCGGAATGGGAGAGACATTCTCGAACTTTGCTGTTCATACCGTCGGCACCGATGACGAGATTGGCTTGTAGCGTGATGTTATCGCGTGCACCGGTCCGTATCTTGACATTGACGCAAGATGTTCCAGGAGATACGTCGAGGCATTCTCGACCGGTCAAGAAGGATATCTTACCGCCTTTATTGGTGCCAAGGTTGTCATTGTGTTCTTGGATACATTCCGCCATGAGAGTTACCATTTCGTGTCTTGGAATCCAATAGCCGGGCGATGCCGCCTTTTCACTTTTGGTTACCGACTGTAACTGTTTCTTGTTCTCTTTATCATCATCCTCTTTTAACTCGAAGGATTTGTCCATCTTTTGCTTTTGAGGAATGGGCACATTCGGATCGGCAGGGACAATAGTGAAAGTTGCATCTGAAAATCCTCTACTTTCCACCCCCCGTGCTACCAACTTGTCGTGCATGGATGGGAACATCTTTGTCAAAGTCTGTCCTCGCGCATTGACATTGTAAAGAAATGCCTTGGTTGGGTCATACTTTGCCTGGGAGGAAGATTCCGGAGACGATTCGAGTAAGGTCACATCGTAGCCGTGGCGAGTGGCAAGGATGAGGGATGCGGCCATGCCCACGGGGCCGGCACCTACGACGATGGCTTGTGGATTTGCTAGTGATTTGGCTGCATGTGGCATGATTATGGCTGATAGTAGGAGCAGGCGTGAGAATTGGAGAAGAGGCTGAAGGTTCATTGTGGTTTATGCTGCAAAGTGAATGAAGATATGTTCATGTGAGCAGGAGCAGTCAGAAGAGCGACAGCCGACGCAGCAAGTAACAAACTGACTAGCAATATATCTGCAGCGGATTCATAAGTACGTGAGTTCTAGTGCAAAAGCGACTGCAACACTGTTCAAAACAGACAACGAGTTGCTACACGCATGGCAACTCAACTATTAGAGGACTCGATCCTTCAAAATTCTATTCTTTGTGCTTCTGATAATATAGCACCGCTGATATTCTGACTTGCATAAGAATTGGAAGGGATGCGATGAGCGACAGTGATAGTGTGAACCAACACAAGTTGTGAGTGTTGAGATGTCAGATCAAGTCAGATCTCTCTAGTAGCTGTCCTTTCAAGATACAGAGGATACAAATATTTCCCGCCAGGTCTCTCCTCTCGCACCCTCCCTGCGCCGACCACTTCAATTATTTTGTGCCCACAATCAAAACTACAACAATGATGCGTCTCCATATTCTAACCACACTCCTCCTCCCACTCACAAACCACGCTCTAGCCAGCCACACAGCCCCAATGGTAACGAAAAGCTACCTCATAACAGGAGCCAATAAAGGCCAAGGTCTGGCGCTCTGCCGACGCATCCTCCAAGAACACGACGACACACATGTCATCTTGTGCAGTAGAGATGTCGCGAGGGGAGAAGAGGCCAAGAAATCCCTATTGGATACAAATGCCGACTATGAGAATAGAGTCAATGTGATACAGTTGGATGTCACCTCGGATTCTTCCGTCAGTAATGCTCTATCAGATGTGCAATCGATGTTAGCTTATCGAAAGTTAAAACTGTGCGGTCTAGTCTCCAATGCGGGTATACTGTGGGGTTATCCCCTGCCGGAACTTATGGAAGTGTGTGCTACGGGAGTGAAGCGTGTATTGGATGCATTTGTCCCGCTCGTAGAAGAAGATGGACGAGTTGTAGTGGTGACTTCCGGTCTTGGGCCGCTCATGCATCAATATTCCGGCGCAGAACGTCAATCTGCCATGATGTCGACAGATTGCGATTGGAATGTCATTTCATCCATGATGAAGGAATGTTTGGATGCGTATGCTTCTACGGGAGATGACGATTTGTCAGCACGCATTGATGCATTTAATGCAATCCACTTCCCCGGAGGGCCATTTGCCGATACGGCTCCCGATTTTCACATGTACGGTCTTGCCAAAATGTTTGGAGATGCGTACATGAAGGTTGTGGCGCGGAGATATCCCAAGTTACGAGTGAATAGTGTGGATCCTGGATTGGTGTATACTGATTTGATATTAAGGATGCCAAAGTATGCGGGAAAGGAGATCGAGGAGACAAGTGCGCAGAGTCCTCATGAGGTGAGCATATTATCTTAGAGTTGCGCATTGTGTTTGTATCCATTGTGTTTTGGGTTGCTATGTTTAATGTGTTGGATGCTAACTGACTTATATCAATATGTCGTTTTTTTCACAGGGAGTTGAGGCGACTATGAGACTACTTTTTGACGAAGACGCTGGAAAGGGAGATGAGTCTGGAAAGTTGTATGCATTGAATAAAGAAAAGACAGAACTTCTGTTTAGTGACATTGACAAAATGCCTCAAAAGCAATAGATCAGTCTATTCATAACTGTACATGTGTAATATTAGTTAAGTCTACCACATGATACAAGTAAAAGTAGCCTTTTTTCTCATTTCAGCTGATGATTCTGATCATATTTCTTCATCAAACTCTTTTGTACATCACCAGCAGTATTCACTGCACCACCGCCACCAACACCACCAAACGCAGCAGAGAAAATACCCTTAACTCCACTCTTGTATATATCTCCATCCTGCAACGTATCCTTCACCGCTCCTCGAATTTCCCTAGTAAATTTTTCATCTGCCAGCGCCTGAGAAACGGCACGCGTAACCACATCCAATATAGCACATGTCAATTCTTCCTCTTTCGAGGCTTGGACCAATGCACCTACAATACTTGACATTAAATCTCTGACGAATTCTTCATCGTTCAATGCTTGGATGAACGCCTGTCTTATGATATTTAATGCGGCAGATCTCATCCCTTCGTTTTCCGATGCTTTGATCAAGGCATTTTGCAATGTATTGAGCGTTGCATCTTGTAAGTCTTCATCCGTTAACGACGACACGAGCGATTCTTTCAATGCTGCCTTGAGTGCCGTTGATTGAAATGACTGTGACAACAAGGATGCAATGGCATTGAAGAACTGATCTCGCTGTTCACTATATGTATCGTTGGTGATGGTATTGATGGCATCGGTCATTGTGATGGTGAATCCTTCGGCTGCCGGTTTGGTTAGGAAGGCAATCATGGGTGAGATGAAGACTGTGGCGAATGCGAGGAGGGCAAAGAGGAGCGATGGAGCGAGTTTTGGCTCCATGTAGCAGATTGCGGATGCTGCGAAGAAGGATGATGGTATGAGTATCTCCCATGGTGCGTTGTCGTTGATTGTTCCCTTCATTATCAGATCATAGCGTAACCGTAGCGAGAGGTGACGCGGGACCGGGACGCTCATCTTCATTTTACCTACTACCTGTCAAACTCTAAAATATCTATACAATATAACTGTATCACACAAATGTGCAGAACGGTAAGGCGGGAACATCCTCCGACAGAAGCTAACAGCGACGTCCATGACAGATGCTGCATCTACAACGCCTTCAAATGGGGGCACAAGCACGGCCCAGCCTCTTCCAGCGAATAGATTTGACCTCGAGGTGCGTAATTAAATGCCTTCTCCTCTCTTATCAGTTCACGCGCATCTAATATTATCTGCCCACATCAACAGCTGGAATTCATCCAATCTCTAGCATCACCGGCATATCTACACTACCTCGCCACAACGGGCATACTCTACCAATCTTCCTTCCTTGATTTCTTACGATATCTACGCTATTGGAAGCAACCCGAATATGCCAAGTATTTGGTGTATCCAAATTGTCTCTACTTTTTGGATTTATTGGTGCCTGATGATGGCAATGATGATAATCAAGAGGGTGGTGCCAACAACACTGCAATTGTAGACGAAAATGGAAATGGGGAGAAGAATCATAATATTGTATCAAAGGCAAAGAAGGTTGATAAAGGAGAGGCATTTAGGAGAGAAATGGCCCAAGTTCAATTCAGGAACTTTGTGCACGAGCAGCAGTTTTATTCTTGGCAGTTTCGTAGCGGTAGGTTGTATGGGAGGGGTTAACTCCAACAGCCGACAAAGTAGGTGGCTCAACAATCGCCTTCTGCACAATAGCACGGATACTCTCCTTCGTAACAGCATCAATCTTTGCACACATACTAGCTGCATCTTCTCTCTCCCCATCGTAAAAATGATACATCAGATGTAGCTTGCAGCTTTTAACCTTTTGTCTTCTATCATTAATTCTACTATTTGTATATGACATAAGCCTCTCCGCTGAGACCGAGATGTTGGCAAGTGACTTCTGGCTTTCCTTCATCTTTAGGCAGCGTGGAAGAGACGACGAGGAGGATTGAGTCCTTTTTTCCTCAACAGGGCTTCGATATGAGTAATCATTGCATCAGAGGTCTTAACATCTTCATCACTCTCCGTCAGGTCGCGTGCTTGCATCTCTTCTTCTCTCGCGGCAGTCCAGGCTTCATCCGATTCGAAGTTATAGCCAGTGTGTCGACCATTGACTCCTCTATCTATCTGCCCACCTCCACAGCTCTCTGCTAACATGTCGTAGGCCTTCGCCGCGTCGGCTTGTAGAACAAAGCTAAATAAATAGATCTTCTTTTGCTGCTTCACTGTTCTCTGTGCTCTGGGTACAAAAGATGAAGCAGCGGTAGAGACAAAAGAGGGAGAATCTAGTGCTTGAGTGAATCATTGAAAGTATTGTCAATTTCAAGCAACATGAAAGTCAGTCAAAACAAATTGTGATTGCCGCTTGTCTCGGTTAACTAGATATCATAATTTCTCCCATTTAGCACCAATAAACTGCAAACCACAACCCATAACACCCTCACCCAGCGTAGGATAGGCATGAATATTCCTCCCAAGTCCCTGTATACTTATTCCATTCTTTATCGCCAAACTGACCTCGTTGATCATCTCGCCAGCTCGTGAGGAGATTATGGTGCAACAGACTATTGTACCCGTGCCCTTGACGCAGGATATTTTGACGAGGCCGTTGGTATCAGAGGAATCCAGTATTGCACGATCATTGCTCCGTAATTCAGTTTGGTACACATCTAGTTGCTCGTCGATACTGCTTTGTTTGGGTGTTGGAACTATATGTCCATTGGCATCGAGAGTTATCACCTGTTTGACTGTTGCATACTCAGGCTCTGTGTACATCACCGCCGGGACCACTAGTGAGGTCATTTTCCATTCACCGCCAAAGAGTGAGTTTTGCACCGCAACCTTGGCCATTTCACCAGACATGTGCGTTAATCTTGGGACGTTGGCAACACAATCGCCAACTGCATAGATATTTGGGTTTGAGATGGATTGGGCGTAGTCATTGATGAGTACTCCCTGCGTAGGATCATAGTTGACATTGGCATTCTCGAGACCTATATTTTGTACATTGGCAGTTCGTCCAATTGCCACCAAGAGACATTCGCATTCCATTGAGATTGGTGTGGAGCTCTTTTTGTGAGTGATGCTGAGATTCATTAGAGGAAGTTGTTCTCTATCTTTTCCTCGAGGTCTCAAAGTCTTTACTTCCATTACCTTTACCTCTTCTAGAAAGGTCACGCCATCTTGTTCTAAAGTCTGTCGAATGATATTTCTTGCATCCTCATCTCCCGAAAGCAGCCGTGAACGAGCCAATACTGTAACTTTTGATCCAAACGCAGCAAATGCTTGTGCCATTTCTAAAGCTACGATACCAGCACCTAATATCACCATTCTCTCAGGTAAAGATTGCAAATTAAACAAGTTCAAATTGGTAGTATACGGAGCATCTGCCAACCCCTTAACATCAGGGATAGCAGGTCTACCACCAGTAGCAATGACTGCCTTTCTAAATCTCAACACTGGATTGTTGGCATCTCCTAATTTCTTTCCATCTTCCACAACTTCAACAGTGTATGGCGAAGTGAACATTCCCTTTCCCTGGAAGACAGCAGAACCAATCGAATTCCCACGTGCATGTCCATCCACTGGAGCTATGTTCGACCTCAGCATTCTCATCCGTTCCATAACCTTTGAAAAGTCAACATTGACCTGTACATCTACTTCTCTTCCATCGTCTTTTTTTGTGAATGATACTCCAAATTCATTGTTCTTCAATGCAGCTTTTCTAGCCTCCCGTACCATTTTTGCACATCGTAATAATGCCTTGGATGGGACGCACCCAGCATTGAGACAGTCTCCTCCTGCCAATTCCATGGATATCATTGCCGATTTGGCTCCGCGGCGTGCTGCCTACCCAAAAGAATACATGGATGGGTGCTTATATTACACAAATGCCAAGAGAGAGAAACTTTATACAGCACACACTTACCTGACGACTACTGACCAATCCACCGGCACCGGCACCGACAACCACCAAATCCCAAACGGTACCCCAATCAACCGTAGGATTGATATATTCCAAAGGTCGTACCTCATTCAATAAAGCTGCATTGTATTCATCCAGTGGAGATATGGAAAGGAGGTCTTCCGATAGAGATTGTTGCGAGGAAGAATTTGGTGTCCACGCCATTAGATTTAGTGTTGCAGAAGAGGAGGATGTACTACGGATAGATATTATTGGATGGAAGGTAAAGGATGATGCGTGGTATAGAAATGTGGCGAGAAGACTGATGTTGATGGATTTGGATATCATTGCATTTGATGTTGGGTCGTTACGGTGTTACGATGAAGTGACTGAGTGCACACCTATAGAGATCTATATATTATTATATTAGTCAATCTAGAAAGAAGCTGAGATGGTGGATGTGTGTAGGTTAGGATGGGAGAGGAGGAAGCAAGCCTGATGAAGCAACACTTGGTTAGAGAGAGAGGATCTGCTGGAGCCTATCTGCAGGAACCGAGATTTCGCAAATTTTTTTGCGGGAATCATTAAAATAATTTTTTCTCGGTTTAACTCACTCGCAACTCA
>JALLPI010000454.1:0-22594 GCA_036939935.1 Cyclotella atomus | reverse complement strand
AAAGGCAAGAAGAGAGACTCTTGGAGCAGGCTGAAGAGGTGAAGATTGGTGCGTTGACTCTCGCCTCTCCGCTTCGTTCGGAGTTCGAAGCATGCTCTGCGGGCAGCTACCACCCTAACAGTGGAGATTTGGAGTTGAATAATGGCAGCAGCATTGCGGCCTGGGCGGCTCTGTTGGTTCATTCATGGTGTCATTCATAGCGAGAGGAGTGGAGAGTGATCGGTGATTGATGGATGAAAAAAGTGGAAGTGCATTTGTGTGATTTGGTTGAGGGAAAATGGCTCATTCAGTTAGACATAAAACGATCAGTAAAGTATTTCCCTTAGCTTGATATGGTCAATTTGTTGTAGAATGTTTCTACGATATTTCTTCAATCTCTACGGGACTGCAAAATTGCTAGCTTTCTACGTGAGGATGAACAATATCGTAGGATCTTTCTACGATGCACGCTCTAAAAGGCCTACATCATCTATACGATATTGAGGACGGATTATCGCCACTCTACAGGTCAACTTATATCACTCTCCTCATCCGTCGGAACTGTCACATTCGTTTGTGTGCGATAATGAGGCCATGGCCCGATTGACAAAATATCACATTGTTATTTGGTGACGCAATGCCAGACGCTGCAGATCGATGGCCGTGGCCCGATGGTCGATGGAGGTGATGGGTGATCTTGGGTGATAATGGTCGATGTGCATTGCTATTGAGGTCCGTACAATAAAACTCCACTCTTATGTTGGATAGCAATGACCAAAGATTGGCTAGGTCTTACTTGATCATTTCTCGTGCACCCCCGCCGGCCGGCTGCCACACTGCCACCAGTACGGCCACGTTCATTCCTTAGAATTTAGAGTAGTCAGTTCACCATGAATGGAGATAGTTTAGCAGTTTGGTGATAATGATGAAGTGAACATTAGTTTCAATGATGCTAATTACGAATTCAATGAATTTGATAAATTCAATGCCAGATCATATCATGTCGCCGAGTGGAGGAGACTGGGCAGGGCTGTCCGAAACAGTACTTTAAATTCCCTTGATTATCATTATGAATTCTCTGATGGAGGTGAATATGATGAACTTCTCGTGGCAGTACCACGATGCATTGGCGCATTCTTTAATGAAGTGAAACACAACAAATCAATTGTATATGCAGATCTACATTTGAGATGGGCATGGGTGAATGACTTGAGTGAATTTATTGTGACCAACAAGGCATTGAAGAGACTGCATTTGTCATCCCATGAACCAGTATCTCTAGAGCAAAGTACTGCTTTATCCGGAGCAATTGGCAGTGCAAGGCTATTGCAAGTTTACAATTGATGGTTCATTTGAGCGGCTGCTAGAGGGATGTTTAAGATTGAATAAGTTTGTGGTGACTTGCTGACAGAACTGGCAGTGCACTGCAGTGGCTGCCTTCCTTCGCAATTCAGCAAATACGACAAAAGAGCTTGATATGTCCTTCTACAATATACATTTGGATGATGAAGGTTGGAGTACTTTAGTTCAACAAGCTGCAGAGGACATTGGGGCAAGTCTGGTTAGAAACACACATTTGAAAACTCTGTGAATGTCTACCTCTGTGCCAAGCTGGAACTTTGGCAGCGCCAAGGTCATGTGTGATGTCACAAGTATTGAGAGTCTTTCGAACTCGATCCACACACTTGAAAAATTTTGGTTTGCAATCCTGATCAAGTACTTTCAACATATGTCAAGGAATGTTTGGCACTGAACACAAATGAGGATAAAGGGAAGGCAATACGCGACAAAATACTGTGCCTCTACTTTGTTGGAGAGTTTGACGTGTCGCAATTTGCCAGTATGCCTGTATCCGTTGTGCCAGAAGTAATGAGTCAAATCGAAGGAGATGGCAAACAGTCTGCAATGTATAGATTGCTCAAGTGTCTGCCGGAATTGCGCAATGTTGGAGAGCGTAAATCTATTGAACAAACCGGCCACAAGCGACAAAAGATTGGTTCGGTTTAAAATAGTGATTAGGTTCTTATCGTGATATATCTGAACTATATTCCACGATACATATGTCTTTGCATCAACAGATTGGAGCTTGCAAGATAACTGTAACATGTACTTCTAGTGACGTATCGTGACTAATGAACACCAGATATCTCAAAGTCACTGCCAATGATTATTTGTCTTCTTCTGTAGTATCTCATCTAGAACCATCACCTTATCTACAATCCTGGCGGTTAGCCATGCCAATGATTATTTGTCTTCTTCTGTAGTATCTCATCTAGAACCATCACCTTATCTACAATCCTGGCGGTTAGCCATGCCAATGATTATTTGTCTTCTTCTGTAGTATCTCATCTAGAACCATCACCTTATCTACAATCCTGGCGGTTAGACGGACATAATTCTGACCTCCCCTACGATACCTCACTCTGCAGATCATCTTCGGATTCAAGCACACACTCAAAAAGTGATCTCAATAAAATGCACCAAACAAACTTTGTCTGTTATTCTCAATATCCCATATAGACCATCTCAATAAACAATTGCATCGGTTTGTTTCCAGAGCTGTTATAAGACAGATTCCCGATCTCAATTAAAATGCAACAATTTCACATAACTATCCCCACAACGCGATATGCTCTCGTGTCTGACCAATACTGCCAGTGCATTAGCCGACCAAGCTACTGCAGCTCCAACTCCCTGACCTCTTGTGTTACCTGTCATCGTATTTAGGTCATCATTCTTTTAGCATGTAAAATACTTGACCCGTTGAGGTAAAGCGATCTTGGCCTTCAATCTCCTCAATCTCGCTCCCTCTCTCCAACGATGCCGCCGCCTCGATTAATACCCCTCGCCATGTCGGCCCTCCTGGCCCTCATTGCCTCTCCCATCGCAGCCTTCACCTCTCCCCTCCCATCCACCCGCTCAACCGCCACCAAATCAGCCCTTTTCGCCCTAGACCCGGTAACCTACCTCCGAACCGAATGGGTCTCCGCCGCACTCTGCACCAACCAAACGCCCCGCTCGGCCGACAAGGTCCTCCAGCTCGGCACATCCGACGGCCGCATAGTAAACTTCGTCCCCCGTACAGTCCGCAACATCATCACTTCCTCCTCCGAGCCTCGCGACTCTCCCGAAAAGGGCGGCCTGTCGATAAGCACCCGTCGTCAACTCAAACAAGCGGCCGAACGACGCTCCTCCTCCTTTATTACGTATTCGGACCAGCCCGCCGATCGATTAATTGAAACACAAGACTCTTCTGTGGATGTGGTGGTCATGTTTCAATCGGTGGAGCGAATGGTGGAGAATGGATATGATTGGAAGAAGGCTGTTAGAGAGGCGGGCCGGGTGTTGAAGCCCGGTGGACGGTTCTTGTTTGTGGAGAGTGCTGAGGTTTATGGGGAGAGTTTTTTGGAGGAGGTGATGAGCTTGAGTGAGGGTGGTATTGGTGGTGATGAGGATTTGGAGACTGAGAGTGAGATTAGTACTGGCGGAAGTACTGCAGACAATTTGGAGCTGGCTGAGAATAGACGTAATGACCAACGCAACGTCATCTTCTCCGAGGTAGGATTCGACAATGTTGATCTAGTCTTGCAACCGCACGTGGCCGGGGTGGCAATCAAGGCAATGGATGCCGACTTGACGATGCAGCAACGGTTGGAGAAGAGGTCGCAAGAAGAGGAGGATCGGTTGGCTGATTTGAGTTTGAGTGCGTTTGAACGAGGTAGCAAGAAGAGGAGGAGGAAGAAGGTGAAAAAGGGTGGGTTTGGAGGAAACGACAATAAGGAGGAGATGGGAACGGTGTCTTGAAGGAAGTAAGAAAGAAGTAGATGTGATGCTAATAGTTGAAATTGGTTTTACGATGTGCATTGCACAGCTTATAACGTGTATTGGCTTCGACTCTCTTAATTCTGCTGCATCTCTTTTAGTCTTTGCTGAAGTTTCAAACGAACCTTGTTTTGGTTAAACCTGAACTGGCGAATCGTTAAATCAAATCGGAGCAGCAGCTATGCGGTGAAAGCTCTTGATCTAAAGTACCAAGTACAATAGAATAGAATCCACCAAGTGATTGAAGAGTTTCCGATCAAAGATATAGATTGTGGAGCAGTATTGCATCCCACCTGAAGGTACAATGAGTGCCTTCAATCTTAAACATCCCTCTAGAGCAGCCACTCAAATGAACCATCATTGTTTCTAAACTCGATGTCCCTAATATTTACTAATTTCAGCTGTGCGCTGCCAATTGCTCTGGATAGAGCAGTACTTTCTCTAGCAATACTTAAGGTAGATACAGTCTCTCCAATGATTTGTTGTTCGCTATAAATTCACTCAAGTTATCCACTGATAAATACCCCCCACAAATCAATTGTCGCTTCCTTGATTGAACGGTTGTGTTATACTTCATTATTAAAGAATGCATCAATGAATCGTGGTACTGCCGCGAGAAGTTCACCATCTCCACCTTCATCAGAGAATTAGGCATTATACTCAAGGTAATTTAAAGTGCTGTTTCGGACAGCTCTTCCCAATCTCCTCCGCCCGGCGACGTCAAGTGATCTGGTTTTGAATTCTTCGAAATTGGCATCATAGAAACTAATGATCACTCATTACTTTCAACAAAGATATTCATCCCTTCGTTTGAAGAAATGCCTTCCAAGCACTCGCATGCCTCTGCTAAGCTACTCTAAGCTATCAGGATGAACGGCCGGCCGGCAGTCGCGATGAGATTTCAGGAAATGATCAAGTAAGGCTTAGCCTTTAGTATCTAAATAGATCTTTTATCTATCGCGTAGGGATCATTCATAGCATGGACCTTGATTTCATTGCTGGTGTCATGACACATCGACGACGACGCCGCAGACATTCAGACAAAGACCACATTTTTTATGGTTCCATCATCTCTTGATGTAACTGATGCAACGCGGGCTGGGGCTGCTGCTGGCGATGACCTATGTTCGCTCTGTCTTGATTTACAAGTGACGTTGCTTGCTGATCTATTTCCACATCAAATGAAGTGTGTGGGCCGCTAAGCTTGTTGCGATACTAATACTCTCTGCAGCTAATGGTGAGGCTAACCTCAACCTACGGNGCTCGTTCTAATGGATGCGATTGTTCATTGAGCTGATCTATGGGAGATTGTGGAAGATTGTAGATTGTAACAGAGAAAAAATGATTCCTCTGTCTATGGTACTGCAGTTTATTGAGTTGATCTATGGGAGATTGTGGATTGTAACAGTAGAATGAGAATGATTCGTCTGTCTTCTGCAATTTATGTTTAACCTCTTGATTGATGCAAATCATTGAAATCACTTTTTGAGTTGTGCTTAAAACTCAGTCAATGTTATAGAGGGTGATGGTGAGGACTACTAGCTGTTGTTCAAACAACTTGTAAAACGCCAAGAAGACAAATAGTTCGCAGTGACCTTGAGACATCCCGTGGTACATTTGCTCATATTCTGACGAGTTCAGTTCAGGTCAGGTATCGTACCTGATAACATAGACTGCAAGCTCATCATTGCAAACATTCAAAAGAGATGCCACTTGAAGTACCATTGGAACAATAAATCAATATTTGAGCAGCACCTGTTTCTTTGGAGGGTTGCGATTGTAGAATCTCTCGTCTGTTCTGTTCGTCATCGTCCTGCAAATGGTGAAATTGGCATTCTGCCGATGCCGAGATATCTCGGGTTTGTGTTTGGGAATGAATCAATGCAACTACAGAGGGAGGTAGTAAAAGGCAGGGAGGGCTGTAGGCCAAGATCAATGGGGCGTTCATATCTGGTGAGAATCTTAGAGAGATGATGATGTGCGTGCTCTAGAGAAAGAGGCAATGACAAACCAAAAACCTAATTGAATCAACAAACAAAGCAAACGAGCAGTCACAGTTGTCAGCGACGACACAATTCAAAATGCAAATGCGGATGAACACGCTGCTAACGAAACAGCCCAAGACGCAGCAGTACTAGCAGCAGCGGCAGACAAACAAGTTGTTTCAATCCTCTTAAACACCAAAATTCAACTAATGATGCAAGAGTGGTCAAGCTGCAGTAACACGTGATGCACAAGGAGTATGGACTAAAGTTTGCAAGTTGTTTGAGACAATCATGTTGCTGAATCATTCTAATTCAGATCATAACATAAACCAGCTATTCAGATAGGTCAGATTCACAAATTCAGATCACAACATAAACCAGCTATTCAGATAGGTCAGATTCACAAATTATATTGTGATTCAAAGTTGTGGTTACAACCATCTTAATTCATGCAATTGCTGATGAGGTCGGCAATCAACATTCACACTGTTATCTAGGAACTGTGATGGCTACTAACAAATATTCCAGGTGTATGATTACATTTACTTGAATTATAACTGAATTAGAATTATTCAAAAGAAAAAGTGGCATCTCTAGAAGTAACATTGTGAAATGATAAATCATTCGGAGCCATCACCAGGTACAACTCAATACTCATCATGCCGGGACAGTTGCATAAAACTTACACGATTTGTGATCCGAGAACCTTTGTCGCTTGTTGCCGGTCTGTTCGATAGATTATTTACGTTCCGAAACGTGTTCTATTAATTGCAGATTGGTTATCATGTCCTTCAATTTGGCCCATTACTTCTGGTAGGACTGATAGAGGCATGTTGACTAATGGTGACACGTGAAACTCTCCAACAAAGTATAACCGCAGTATCTTGTCACGTATCACTTTCGCCTTGTCCGTATTCTTGTATTTTGAAGGCTCGTTGTATCCAATAGTAATGCACTCAAGCATGTGGTTTGAGTTGTAAATACTTTCAATACTCGATACGTCACACAGAAGCTTGCCTCTAGCAAGATGGCTTTCAAAGCAGAACGTTGGACGGTATCGAATCTCTAGAGGTTTTTCAAAAGGTTGTTCGTAGCCAGACTTGCCATAATTTCCTTCACAATCTGTTTTACCGAGCTAATCGAATCTTGGGAGTAGATGCTCAGTTTTTTCACCAAACTTGTTGGATGACTGACGCATCAGATTGGCTATCGCAGCACACTGCCAGTTGTGTTCGTATCTCAACCAATCAAGTCTTTCTACCCTTGAACATCCTTCTAACATCTGGTCAAATGACCCATCATTTTCAAAATGGCAATGATACATATAGACATGTTTCAGCTGTACATTGTCAAGTTCGGCTTCCACAATAGATGTGTTATGCTTTGCTTCATCTTCATTGCTGCAACGAATGCACCAATGCATCGTGCTGCTGCCTCCAACAATTCACCACGAATGACAGCTGCCTCTCCTCGACTGCGAGTCGAGTGATCTCAAGCATTTCCAAATTTGCAGTTTTGAACGACAGCTCTGCCAAGCCTCCTCCGCGTCTCAACGTCGTGAAATGATTCATCAGTGAAACAAACTCCTAACAAAATTCGTTTGGTAAAAAATGAGCAACATAACAATCGAAACCTCTTGACCATCATCGATGAGAGTAGTGATGACAATCTCCTCGTTCGATTGAAGGGTTGTGTTCCAACAGTCGGCATACCTCTGCTCAGCTAAGCTACGTGCAGAAAACTGACTATGCCAATCGATAATCTCAGCTTGCTCCAATGCAGAGGCTCTCTTGACTCGTCATCGTCAGGGCTGCTCTCTTTTCATCAAGACTGCTCTCTCATCTTCTCTCACTGTCATCATCATCTTCTTCTTCAAAATGGTCTGGTCTTCTTCATCGTCTTGGTTTTGGGTTTTGGGGCTGTCTGTGGCCCGCGCCGATGAGTTTAAGGTCCACTCTATAAAAGTAGGTAACGGATCTTTCGCCTTGATTTCAGCGTCATTGCCCGAACCAAAGCCATACATAGTAAGTAAACGTTACAGCCCTTTGCAGCATTGCCATCTTCATTGTTCATCATTCATCATAATATCCAACCACCACAGCCTCTCTACAGAGTCTACAACAATGGCACGGTACGCCTACGCCCCACTCTCAGTGGATGAATCTCAATCCTCTTCCAACAATCGTCGTCGCTCAGCCTCGACATCCCGCAATGAGGGCAAAGTGAACGAACGAATGCCCACCTTTGTCGGATTGTGCATTTTAATCGCCATTACGTTCGTGTTGAGTCGCAGTGGTGGGAATACCATCGGTGCTGGTAATAATGTCGGTGGCACGGGGAGTGTCAATAGTCCTGTCGATGTGGATGTGGATGTGCCCAGTGTACCAGCTGCTGTTGGCGGAGAGGTGAGTTGGCTGCCTGCCTCTGTTGGTTTGTCGGTTTGGATTGTTTCGAGCTTAGCAGCGGGGGGCCTATTGAGAACGAAAAAAACAAAGGTTCACAAATAATGAGGTCGGGTTCTTAAATGTACAAGTCTCTGGCACTGGCGTGGTCTCTTGCAGTTGGTCGATTTTGATATTGTTTAGAAAGAAGAGCTCGTCTCTTCACTCTCTCTCTCTCTGTTCTTGGGGATTGTCATGGTATCATTGGTACATTTTAGAGGAGAATGGGTCGGATTGCACACAAGACAGAGGGTAATTCAACAACGCGGCAGATCAGTGAGCAGAGGTGTGTGCTTGGAGAGATGTAGGGGCAGTAGGCTCGGATGAGATTTACTCTGTACCTGCTGTTTAAATTACTTGCCTGGGGGGGGGAGAGATGGTCGTGAGAAAGATCTTTAGCCATTTACTGCAAATTCTTTTATGGATGCATTCTGTTTCAGAGCCGAGTCATTTGGTTTGGTGGGGATAGCTGGCTCAACAAACTCTAGTGCAAAGGGGATGGTTGAATTCATGCATTCTGCTCATGTCATTCTCTGAGTGTTTTCGTATTTTGGAGCTGAATCAATTGTTTTGATGCCGATACGAAGGCACAAGACGCTCTTTCAATGTTGTATTTATTGCAAATGTTCACATTCAAACCATTCATCTCGCTTGCACCTCATTTCTATTCTATCTCAAACATCCATGAAATCTACAAACCAAGACTGCTCAATCCAATGTCAGATCCGGAAGCAACTATGTAGTGCCCGTCGGTGGATCTCCAGTCAATACTGCCTCCAACACTGTCAACACTGCCTCCGTACCCAGCAACAACAATTATCCAACAATATCCAACAATGAAGCAGACACTGCCGCCGGTCCAGTCATTCAAATTGCCCCACCGTCTGATACCACCCCCTCCAACAATGTACCATTCGCCACCAACCTGGATACCAGCAACAATTCGGGATGCAACTGCCCCGAACCAGACCTGGCAGCCCTCCGTGCCAAAGCACTCGCCAGTACTCCACCCCACATTATCGAATGCAAAGATGCCGAAGCTGGTTCCTCCCAAAGTGCCTGTCATCTCCCCTCTTCCACTCGATATGCCGCCCTAAAACAAAAGGGGGCAACCCTCTGGATGACTGGATGTTCCGGAGCCGGTAAAACGACCATTGCCACCGCCTTGGAAGATCGACTGGTCAAAGCCTACGGAAAGCATGTGTACCGATTGGACGGGGATAATTTGCGCACCGGGATCAATCGCGATTTGACCTTTAGCGAAGCCGATCGAGCCGAGTCCGTCCGTAGAACTGGAGAGATTGCCACGCTCTTTGCGGACAGTGGAGTCATTACCCTCGTGGGACTTATTTCGCCGTATCGAGGAGATCGCGATGCCGTGAGGAAGAGGCACGAAGAGCAGGGTATTCCATTTTACGAAATTTTCTTGGATGTGCCCGTGGATGAGTTGAAGAAACGCGATCCGAAAGGACAGTATGCTCGTGTGGAAAGCGGAGAGCTCAAGCATTTTACTTGTATTGACGATCCGTACGAACCGCCTTTGCATCCAGAGATTACGCTCAAGACTCACGAGTTGGAGATTGAGCAGAGTGCCGATATTTTGTTTAAACGTTTGGAGATGGATGGGATTTTGGTGGGTGCACCCAAGATGAACCCTCCGGGTCTTCCTAATCCGGATGGTGACGAGATGGTGGATTTGCATGTGCCTTCTCATTTGCGTGAAGAGAGGATGCGCGAGGCGGAGACTTTGCCGAAGGTACTGATTACTGATTTGGATTTGAACTGGCTTCAGGTGATTGGGGAGGGTTGGGCTTCGCCTCTGAAGGGATTTATGCGCGAGGGCACCTTGTTGGAGGTACTTCATTTCAATTCTATCCTCGTGGATCCGTTCAACCTCACCGATAACAAGGACATTCACTCGGAGCGCACCAACTTTAACGAATTCAAGCCCTACCGTCCTCCCGATCGAGTGTCAATGTCTGTACCCATTACTCTTTCCTGTACTTCCTTTACCAAGAATGAAATCGAATCTTCACCCCACGATGCTGTGGCTTTGACAACTCAAATGGGCAAGATTGTGGCCATTCTACGCAAGCCCGAAATCTACAACAATCGCAAAGAAGAAATTGTCACTCGTATGTTTGGAGTCATTGACATGGGACACCCCTACATTAAGGAGATTTACAAGGGTGGTGACTACTTGATTGGCGGTGATGTGGAATTGTTGGATCGTATCACATACAATGATGGATTGGATCAATGGCGCAAGACCACCTCGGAGCTTATGGAGGAATTCAAATCGAAGAATGCAGATACAGTCTATGCCTTTCAAACTCGCAACCCCACTCATGCTGGACATGCCTATTTGATGAGGAGTGCTGGTGAGAATTTGAAGAAGGAGGGGTACAAGAATCCAGTATTGTGGTTGAGTCCTCTTGGAGGATGGACGAAAGAAGACGATGTACCGCTTGATGTCAGGGTGAAACAGCATGAGGAGGTTTTGAACAGCGGGTGAGTGCGAAGGGCTTTTTTTGCATTTGAAGCTTTTGGCTGGTCGCATGCTTGAAATCTCCTTATCTTGACTCTAATATCATCTTGTCAACACTGACCCACAGCCTTTCCCACCCTGGAGGACTAGACCCTGCCACTACAGTTATGGCAATTTGGCCTTCACCCATGGTCTATGCAGGCCCAACTGAAGTCGAGTTCCATGCCAAGTCTCGTCGCTCTGCCGGAGCCTCGTACTTTGTTGTTGGACGTGACCCCGCAGGAATGAAGGGCTCGGAGTTGGCTGTTGCACACCCTGATGACGATTTGTATGATGGAGACCACGGCAGATATGTCCTTCGCAACTCTCCTGGAATCGGCAGCATGAAGATGCTCAGTTTTGTCAAGGTCATGTACGACATTACCGACAATGTGATGAAAGTGCCCGACGAATCTCGCATGGATGACTTCATCAGCATCTCTGGATCCAAAATGAGGTTGCTTGCGCGAAACGGAGCCGTCCCTTGTAGTCCTACCAACATTCCAACTGATCTTGTCGAGGCCAACTGCGTTCCTTCTGGATTCATGGTTCCAAAGGGATGGGACATTGTCGTTGACTACTACAGAAATATTGATGCAAGCCGCTGGGTGCCATGGTCTCGTCCTCAAGTCGAGCCTGGTGCCGATGCTCGCACCTTCCACGAAGGAAAGTTTGGCACTGGCTCCTTCCAACTCAAACACCGTGATTACACCAGTTTCTGGCATGATGTTCCTCTCCGTCCTGCTGGCCAACCCGATGATGTTGTCAACTTCGTAACCGAGATTCCTCTTCGCATGACTGCCAAGATGGAAGTTCAAAAGACGTTGCCAGGCAACCCGATAGGTCAGGATTCCAACTCAGACGGATCACCTCGCTACTACACCTATGGCACGCCCTTCTTCAACTACGGCTACATCCCTCAAACTTGGGAAGATCCCGAGCTAAAGGACTCATTAGGCAACGGTGGAGATAATGATCCCTTGGATGTCATGGAAATTGGATCTCAACGTCTGGAAATGGGAAGCATCTCGCCCTGCCGTGTACTTGGCCACCTCGAGCTTATCGACGAAGGAGAAATGGATAACAAGATTATTTGCATAGCATTGTCTGATCCCGATGCTAACGTTATTCGTACCATGGAAGATCTGGAGAGAATCAAGCCTGGCACTATTGACAGGCTTCGTGACTGGCTGAAACGCTACAAGACATCAGATGGAAAGCCCGAGAATAGCTTGGCAAGCGAAGATCCAACTAGGACCAACGAGGCATTGGAATTAATCAATGAGACTCACAATAGATGGAAGAACTTGTGCGGCAAAGGTACTGGATATGTCAGTGGTGATCATGGGTTTTGGTTGGATGCTCCTGGGTGCAAGGGGCAATGAGGGATTGTTGAGATGAATAGAGCTTGAGATGTTAGAACAACCACATGATTTAAATGGAAATGAGGTAACAGTCTGCTTGGAGAGAACTGGCATTTCTTCTTTTGCTACGAGATGAAGTTGATGTCAATGGATAGGATTTGAAAATAGAATGACAATATGATTATCACTAAGCTCATCCTAAATAGTGTTTGTCAGAAGTGATGTAGATAGTACATGTTAATTCTTACATAGATTACTGTGAAACTTGAAGCAGCACCGACGGGCAGAGATAGGTAATGCATTGGATGACTTAAAATACAAAATCTGTCACCTGATCATGCTTCCTTTTAGCACAACTGAGCTTTGTTTCTACAAAAAATAACTAATAGCTGTCAATCAAGCAAGTAAATGAGCCACCTTTGGTCCTTGCACAAGAATCAGGTGTGATGTATGATGGAGTGGCATCCTTCTTTCAAGATCAATTTGCGATTCTAGATGAAGCTGGAAATATTATAACACCTGGCGGTAGAGGTCAACTTCCTATTCATCGCGCAATTCTCAATGAACATGTATCTTTGGGCACCGTCAAGTTGATGATAGATTGGAACCCTGAAAGTGTTTTGATTGCCGACCGTTGCGGGAATATTCCACTCCACTTAGCTTGCCAGCATTGTTGTATGGATATCATCAAGTGTTTGGTAAACTCAGATGCAGGGACTGTTCAAATCAAAGATGCAACTGGTGACCTGCCAATTCAGATTGCGTGCAGATTAGGAAAGTGTGATGTTGTCAAATGGATCTTGGATATGGCTAATGGTAGTGGAGTATCGATGGAAAACAAAGATGGAAAGCTTCCAATCCAGTTGTTACTCTACGAGGCCAGTTGTGACAGAGACAGCCTTGAGTATGTGCAGGCTTTAAATGCATTGTTATGTGCACATCCAGAAGCTGTGGCGCATTTGCTTGCTTGAATGAAAGCTATCAGATATCTTTTTGTAGCAACAATGAATGTATGTTACATCTAAATCTAGCCCTGCTTCTTTACATCAAACACGTTATGAGGAGAGCCATTTTATGTTGCCTCTATCCAAAGATAATAATCAGCTGTATCTACTTTGTTACAATCCACCCAAGCTGAACTCCTTCGAACAACTGCACTTTCGTTAAATCACGACACCATTACTTTTTGTGTCAGTCTTCTGACGTTTTGCCTTACTGGATTGTTCAGTTTCAAGACATCGGTTCGTCACACTGCTCAGTTCAGGAATACTCTTGAGTAGCCTAAAGATTGCAGATTGCTTAGTTTCGCATCTGATTTGGCTGATCACCTCAGGTACAACCGACACGGGCATGTTTGCAAATGGAGTCACATCGAAATCACCTACGAAGTAATACTTCAATATCTTGTTGCGTACAACCTGTGTTTTGTCTTCATTCCTATTGAGTTCCGAAAGCTCCTCGAAGGATGCAGGGGGATGCAGAGTGACTATGAACAACATCTTCCAGTGTAAGGTTTGAGGTGCAAATCCGCTGGATGCTGGTTGTATCGCAAAGAAGATGGTGTAGATAGCCATTGGCTAGATCAGACATATCTTCTCTCTGCCAGTCCAGGGTCAAACTTTTCAGCTTGGTATTAGTAGCGAGACGAGATGTAACTTCACGCATGATATCATGGTCGGCAGCACCGTCAATGTTCTCATCCCACAATTTCAATTCTTCCAAGATGTAGTCGGATCTTGGAGAAGGTTCGAAAGTGCTGAACAATGGGAGATGAATTTACAACAGACAAACATGTGTCCCACATTGGTGCAGGCTTAGAGTATTCCTTCCAGCGACCCATCGTTTGCAAAATAAAATTGAGATATGTCAAGAAGCTCCAGCCTGCAATTGCCCCGCGCAACATATCAACTTGGTCCGACGGTAAATCATCAAGTGATTTGATAGCAAGTGATCGTAGACTTGCGTTGCTTTCTATAAATTGTCTCAAGTCAAAATTTGGCATAACTTGACCATCTGGAAACAAAGTAATCCAGAACTCCTCGATTGATCTCGCGCGCTTGATCTGACTATACAGAACACCAAGACATGCTGCTGCTGGTGGGGTGATCTCTGTCATGTCAAAACCATTTAAGTAGAACTCAAATCTCTCAAGATTGATGCCTTGGATTGCTTTACCGATTCTTCTCCACACCCTAACATCAAAATCGAAATCAGCATGTTGACCTTGATCGTAGCATGAAACCGCGAGAAGTAACTGATCAAAACTCATTTCGTACCAGAGATCAATGCTACCAATTGGAGGATCATTTGCTTCGATCAGGGAACATTCTTCTTCGATGGACTCGCCAACACCAAACATCTTCTCAGTCTACCTCAGTTCTGGCTATCTCCCTTAAGATCCACCTTTTGCACTTGTATATTTTTTGGTGATCAGCCTATCATTTTTTATTGTGTCTTCATCACATCGACAGGTAAATGCCACTAAGATTGCAAACAGGCGCCAGATAAGGAGGAGTAAGGAGGGCTAGCTGGTGCGTGATGGCTTGCGTTATACAGATTTATGGATATGGATAAAATGCAATGCATTAGGTGATTGTGCATGGCTTTCAATTGGTGTCAAATAATGTTATTGGGATTTGATGGGGCTTTACCGGCTTAACATTTCGATTCGGTTTCGTCTCTCGATGCCTGTCTCATTCATCATGAATTATGAATTATGTTACTTGCTATTGCTTATGTTGTGATGGTTGACTTCTTTGACGTTGCTCTTTTATTTTTGAGCGTTAACTATTGAACGCTGGTGCTCTCACTGACACGTGGCCTGCAAGTATTTAAATTGCAATTAGATTGCCGCTGCATTAGAGAGTGAGATCTGTAGCTCTGTCAGGTGATGTTGCTTCACAAGATGTGCATCTGGCATTGCAAGCACTTGAAATGCTGTTATTGGACTGCTGCTGGTTGATCTTTGCACTTTGCAGCTCTTACTTATCCCTTTATGTGACTTCCGCTCAATAGGGGAAGATGCCTCTGAAAGAAATACTCAAACGGATCAAACAAAATACAAGCTCATTCAATTTAGTGTCGGTGGATTTCAGGCGAGAGTTCGGAACCCATCATCCATACCTGTATATTGAATTGATAGAAGTAAGGCCTTGTGACACTGCTACCCTAAATAGGTTGTTTCGCTACCCTGTGGCCGACAGTACAGATTATGACTTTGATCTATACACTTGGAAAGGGATCGGTGATGCAATAACCCACAATCCTTATGTCACTGAGCTCAATCTGTTCGTAAATGACATTGATCATAGTCCAGATGCTGAGAGGTGCATCGAGGCGCTGTGCCAAAAAGTGAAGAACAATTCTACAATTGAAAAGCTGATTCTCGGTTCGGCATCCATCCACGCTTTAAACATGTTGAACAAGCTGAGTTACTTTGTGCAGCACAATGAAAAGCTCCGGTATCTTTTTCTGCAGAGTGTGTTAGCCTTGACAGCCGATCAGATCACTTTGATTTCAGCTGCATTGGCTGATAGACGCACTTTACTGAGGGAATATAGCATTGCGTATTGCAGATTTGACAACGAACACACATTTCAACAAGTACTGGCGGCAGCTCATTCGAAAGTTCAATCAATTGAATTGGCATGCGAGACAAATTATCAATACACTACTCTAGCATCACTGCTGCGAGATCCTACGACAGAACTGCAAGCCGTGCGTTTAGTACCAATGCCCAGTGCAAGACAATTCGATGAGAGGGTGGCTGCATCGGAGATCACTGCAAGTCTTGTGGGCAATACCAAACTCAAAGACTTGGTCATTTGCTTTCTTAGCCTTGGTGGAGAAGATATGAAGTGTTTTGACAAGCTCTTGTGTGATGTGTCGAGTATTGAGAGCATATGCAGCAACTCGAACCACACACTTGAGAAGATTGAACAGCCTGGACTATCATCTTTTGTAAAGGAATGTTTGGAGCTTAATAAGAATAACAATAAACAGGAGGTGGCGAGAAA
The DNA here is from genome assembly GCA_036939935.1 of Cyclotella atomus. Lineage (NCBI taxonomy): Eukaryota > Bacillariophyta > Thalassiosirophyceae > Thalassiosirales > Thalassiosiraceae > Cyclotella > Cyclotella atomus. Next base: position 6,460 of record JALLPI010000454.1, on the reverse strand, counting down.
CAAGGTGTTACAGTATTACTTCATCGGCGAGTTTGATGTGGCACCGTTTGCTAACATGCCTCTTTCGGTAGTACCTGAAGTGATGGGTCAAGACAAAATCAGGAACAGGCATTCTGCAATCTTCAGGCTGTTAAAGTGTATACCTGATCTGTGCAATGTTTCTTAGGGTAACTGGACAGTTCGTAGCTTGAATTTAATACATGAATTGATTGTTAATTGTTACCATAAAATAAGAAGTTGTGCTAATGCTGTATATTGAGCTATATACTTTTATTGCTTCGAGCCTTCACTTCTTCTCGTTCAACCTAAAGATGGGTCCATGCGCTGCAAGCCCAATGCCTTTCAAGTTTATCGAGCTCTCATTGAGCTACCTACCACCACTACCTTTGATCACGCTAAACGCTATAACAAAGCACATTTAGCTAAAGGTAAAATTGAGTGATGGGCCCCTTTCACTCTGTGCATCATGGCTAACCACAAGTAGAACCAGCAACCAGTATAGGGGAACTCACTGTACAGTGCTACATATTCGGTTCATCATGGATCGACGTAGCTCAGCAATAGAAAATGCATGCAAGCTGCTGGAACACATGCCTTCCGTCGAATGTTTGCGTGTCGCTGTTGAAGAAGACGATCGAGAGGGTTCACTGCATGGGTGCATTCTTGGATCAAGCCAAGCGTAACAAGTCCATTGCGGATGCTGTTTTGAATTTGAGGGGGTCATCAATTGATGACTTGAGTGAGGTCATACAAAACAACAAGGCCTTGAAGAAGCTTGAACTATTTTATCCAGAGCAATCTGTAATGTGCAGCTGGAAGAAAAGAACTCAACTTGTCTGTGAACCCCTTTCATTTGGATAACGAAGGTTTGAGGGTTCTCAGCGAACGAGCTGTCAGGGAAATTAGGGCAAGTCTGGTTGGAAACACACAATTGAAAACTGTAAGGATTCATTGCATCAGCCTGCGTGGAAGATTTCAAATGAATTATTTTGAGAGTGAAAAGCTACTATGTGTGATATCTCGAGTATTGAAAGTATTTACAACTCAAACCAAACGCTCGAAGGTATTGCATTTATCGACACGAGCTTTCAAAACTTGCAAAGCTATGTTTGAAGCTCAACAAGAATAGAGACAAAGCAGAGGTGATACGCAACAAGATACTGCACTTTTATTTTGCTGGAGAGTTTGATGTATCTCCGTTTGTCGGCATGCCTCTGTCCGTCCTGTCTGTAATGAGTCGAATTAGAGGAAAGAATACACAATCTGCAATACATCGACTGCTGCAACGCATCCCAGATCTTTCGAATGTTTCTGAAAGAGTATCTTCTTAATGATCTCTTAAATATTCCGATGCTCAATCGGCTTGTTCATGAAGTAGCTATAAACGATCTTTATTTATGTAGTTAATGTTACGAACTGCCCAGTTACCACTGATCTGACATTGTAAAAGTCTTCACACAAAGGACCTTCAATGTCTAGCTTTCCTGTTGTATTGTCTTTTCTCACGTAGATTTTGCCATTCACAATCAACTGTGAGTGTCCTGAAAGTGCACTGTAATGAAAAGAATGTAAGCCGAGGTATTGTGTACAATTTATTCGAATCAAGAGTAGACGACTCTCGGTCGTAACTTACGCATATTCTGCCTTCATCCCAAGTGCAGTGACTTCGGCTCTCAGATCAGTAAGCAAAACCTCTCTGGTACTGAGCATCAAACTAGATTGGTTCATACTACTTTTCTGCAACCGAGGAGCTAGGACTACAGATCCATCTACTGCCCATTTCTTGCCCGTTGCCACGAAGTCTACCAGACTTACTGTGCATTCACCAATCTTGGCCTCGTAAGGTTCTACTGGCTCGACTTCTTTACCAGATTCTTCCATTGCATCCTTTTCGGTTTGACTCATGTGTGGAGTGTCGACCAACCTACATGAATAGGCTGCATGCCCAACAGTTAGTTGCACTGTTTCACCATCGTGCGGGACGAAAGTTTCGGCGTCTCCTCCACCAATGGTCATAGCATTGGATGCTCCAGTAATCTGCAAGGCATCAGTGAGAAGCTTAGCATTCGATTTCGGACCACCAATGACAACCAGGTGTCTTGGCTGAAGTGCCCTGACAGACTGTCTGGCTGCGCGAGCATCAACACGACCTTCTAGGGGAATGTAGGATATCTCAGCAAGCACTTCCAATCGACGAGGTGCTGTTGAAACTTTGATAGGTGGCCTTCCATTTCTTCCCTTTATGATTCCTTTGCCATTTGACAAATCTGCTACTTCGAGCATCTTGTCATTGATGCCCAAGTCCTCCTCCATTCCATCAACGTTGGCATGTTCGCCATCTCCAGTACGACCTGGACCTGAAGCAGTAATAGGGCGACCATCAGCACCAAACCCGAGTCCGCGGCGCATAACTTCTTCTCCGATTCTGCCAGAACCACCTGCAAACTTTGAGGGATCCACTCCTGTGACAATGTCAACGAAGCTGCAGTGCAACAAACGTTCGGAAATCTTTGAGTCAATGACTTTTAAGATAAGAAAAGAGAAACACAGCAACACTAACCTTTCGGCCTTGACTGAAATTCCATAATCGTCTTCAACGATGTTAGACCTGCCAACAGATTCACCAATACCATATTTAGCAACACTGTCTGGCTGTCCTATACCCACTGCCTCCTCCCTGTTTAGTCCAAAAATGTTAGGTTGGCTGTTGTAGCTTGAATACGAGGGACAGATAACTCACCTGACATCAAAAGTCACTGAGTGAATAGAAATGAAATGATCACATCAGATATTAGTAATGAAAACGTTGAGACACGGAATTAGTACACTAAACTCACTATGAACAGGCTTTGAGAACTTGATGAACAAGTTTTGATCAAATCTGGACTTCTTCTTTGGTCGAGTTACTGCACTGCAACCAGTTCCTTTAGAAGCACCGTCTGCAGCCCCACTACTCTTCAATCCAGCAGTATCATCCTCACCTAAGCGCAGTCTACCTTTTGCTTCTTCGATCTCCTGCATCATTGCCTTCTTCTCTGCCTCGGCTTGAATCTTCACACGCTCTGCCTCTTCATCTGCGAGAAATTCTTTCAGTTCGGCTCCAGCCAAAGCCGCACGATGAGGAACGTTTACATCGATAGCAACTTCGTCAGCCATCTCTTCTCCACCGGCCTTGGCAAGACACCACTGGTATAGCAACTGAGAAGCTGTCGTATAAGCCGACACATCGGATGCTGCTATCGCAGTCCCGGCCAATTTACCATCTTCGTCCGTCTCCTTCTCTTCCTGTCTCCTCTCCTCTTTGGCACCCTTCTCCGCATTCTCACCATCATGTCCAAACCACACATCTCCCCGCGGAACACATCGAGTACTATCCGTCAACAAAATCAAATTATCCGGATTCTCTCCCCACTTGAGCAACAAATCTCTCGCCGGGCCATGATCCAAACTAGTCCCACTCGCTAATACTACCGTCGGATTCCCGTTGGAAGCACTGATCACTCCCTCCAACTCAGCCAAGGACGAACAAATACGAACACTCTTCAAAGCATAAGGATGTCCCCGCTGCGAATCAAACTGCGCCCCCAACGGCTCCGCCATCCATTCCAGTTGACTCCTCGCAAACTCTATCGTATTGTAAGCCATGGCACCCACCCAACATAGATTGTACGCGCCGGACAACCGCTGACGTTCCCAATGTCGATCGAGTATCAATAACAATTCCAAGACTCGACCGGATGCATCCACGGGTAGTAGGACGTTACCATCTCGACGCAGTGTTGCCATGATACTTTCGATGAATTCGGCCTCGCTCCGATTCCCCATGGGTGAACTCAATATCGGTTTGCCCTTGTTGTATTGAATGGTAATACCACCTCTGATATTCTGATGCTGTTGTGGAGGTTGGTACAATTTCCCCAGCAGTCCACGAGGCCCACCAGGCATGGTCACCAAAGCATCGGCATTCAATCCGAATTTGTGCAATGTACATCCTGCCAAATGTTTTTCCTTGGCGTGATGATAGGTAGGTGCCAATATCACAGATGTATCGTCCGCCAATCGTTGAAGAACATAATAGCATCCTCCCACGACGTGGCCTGATAACTGTGGAGTGATGGACAGCAGTTTCTTCTTTGTCTGTTTACCAGACTTGTTGTTGACGCCATCACCTTCTTCGTCCAATGGTAAATACAGAGTCTGCGAATACTTTAACGTGATGAAACTATCTTTGGAAAAGACAGCATCGACATCTTCGAGTGTGTAGCCCGGATGAGATCCATCGAGGGATAAAGATGCGTGATGGTCGTATAGTGTCATTTGACCCATTTTGACGGTAGGATAGGTGGCCAAGAAGGGTGGATTGTTGTTGTTGGTTTGCGTGGAGCATCGAGGGGTCCTGCCACGTTTGTCATATTTGGAGGCAGCAAAATAAAGAGGCAGACCGCCAAGAGAGGATAATGTCGAATCGGTGATGAGAATGGCATCTACATCTGGTAATTCCTCTGGGACGACTGAAGGTGTTGTTGTTGCTTTGGCCGCGGTATCAGACTTTTTGTTGCGTGATGTAAATGTGGAGAGAGGTAGGGATTCATCCCACCCGGCATTGAGTAGTAGTTTTGTACCAGCATATTCGACTAGGGTGCAGGATGGGACTGGGGAGGATAGCCATTCTGATGGATTGTCGTCTTCGCTGCTGGAGTTGGGTTGTCGGACGTTGGCTGATTGAGAGGAGCCGTAGATGGGTGTGATTCGTAGCATTGTGTTGTAAGAATGTTCAATTGTTGGTGTGTGCTCTTGTCGTCACTGAAGTTTTGACTTTACTCTCTGTCCCGGTTGAAATAGTAAAGCAGTTTGACGTGAGATTAGGAATCTTCAGAAAACAGCAGCAATAGGCAGCAGATCAACAATGTAATTGCATTTCAAGTACTTGAAGGCCACATGAACATATCCACACTCATGCTGCAAGAGACATGCCCTTGCTTACTCAAATGGAAGTCTAAATAGCACCATTCAAATCACACTAATTGACGTCTGATGTTCATGTGAAAGAACCTGAAAGAACAATAACAAAAGTAAGCGCAACATAATTGCATATAAATGATTTCACGTGATTACAGGCCATCAAGCATCATGCATATAGAGCTGCATAGCCAACGCACAGAATCACAATAGCCCTTGTTTCAACTCCAACACGCTCTCTTCTCGTGTTCTCTTCCAATTCCCGTCGTAAAAACATCAGCAGCACGATCAATCGTCAATGGCAGTAGATTGCAGTCATCAGCCATCATAAACAAATGAGTGACGTAATCGTATCGTTGGCGCTAATAATCTCTGACAAGAAATTCATGGACGATACACCATTACCGCAAGCTTTGGCTGTGGCACAAAGCCACACAATGGGCACTAGCTTAAGGACATTAAGCGAAGCAGCAAGCAATCAAAAGCCAATATCGTATAAGTAAATATCGTATAAATCAGAGGCCATCATACATCCAAGCCAACACACACCCAAAATCACTAGAGCTCTCCTTTCACCTCCGCAGATGAATAGGCTCACCTTGGCTAACTTTGCGTTGCGTTAGCTCCGGCAGAGCTTCGCTTCATCGATAATAATATTATATGCGAGGCGACTTGTTGCAACCGGTGAGAGCGAGCCGCGTCTATCCATTCTTCGTGAAGGTCAGCTGCGAGTCGCGGGTGGGACTCCGCGACTAGCGTGTGTGGGTGCAAACTCTTTCTATCGAAAGAGGGTTCCTATTGAATTTTTTTCACCACCCGTTTACCTTTAAAATTCACCCGCCCCACCTAATGTATCCCTTTTTGTGTCCAAACCAGCTCTGGTTACCAATTTCACACCTGCTGGTCGCGAAAAAATAACCAGAGCTTTTGAGATCAGTCGGTTATGAATTTCTCACCCGCCTCCTCTCACCGGCCTCATCTTTTCACCACAGCTCGTTCCTCAAGGCCGCCCAGCATACCATCACCGCGCTTCCCATCGGTTTGTGCCGAAGGCGGCATCGTCCTGTATGGTGCAGATCCCACTATTTCCACCGCTGCAACATGACGGCCTCTGCCGGCCACCTCGATTCCATCGGTGCCTCCTCCAGCTGATGTCAACGCAAGAGAAATGCTTCCCCTGAGACAGATCAGCGGTCATGGCGAGGTTGTACGAACAGGAGGATAGACTCGTTCCATTATGCACAGCAGAAATGACAGGTGTTAGTCGGCTGGAGATGGAGCAATCTTGATACAATAAGAACAACAAAACTTGTACGATAGGCTGTTTCAGGGGCACAGCAATGCAACAACCAACCACTCTGATACAGCGCCTTTTATATTATTGGTTATACATGTGTTTGTGTGCATATTAATTCATTAGATAACTTAAAACACAATCGAACACAACAGTTATTATTTTGTCACTCCCTCCATGTCCTGAATGTTTAGCCACCAAAACCAA